>CM071926.1:76901919-76981240 GCA_016081115.2 Rehmannia glutinosa
TTGATGCGAGAGCCGAGATACCCGTTCTTAAGAGTCATTTTGACATTCGAGAGACATCCTTTTCCCCCTCGCACGACGGACAGGGCGATGGAAGGCGGATGCTTCTTTGAGTACCTTGCGCATGTCGCACTGTGGTTTGTTAACCCGCTGTGAGCACTCACGTGCTCGCCAACAGGAAGGGAATATGGCGAGAGGTTGCGCTCCCACCATGTCCTGCTTTGTAGGTTTCGACAATGATCCTTCTGCAGGTTCACCTACGGAAACCTTGTTATGAGTTCTCCTTCCTTAAATGATAAGGTTAAGGTTCAGAAGACTTCTCGTGACGTCACAGGCAACGAACTTCCCATGTCGCCTCGATCCGAACACTTCACCGAACCATTCAATCGGTAGGAGCAACGGATGGTGCATACAAAGAGCATGGACGTAGTCAACGCGAGCTGATAACTCGCGCTCACTAGGAAGTCCTCATTGAAGACTAACAATTGCAATGGTCTATCCCCATCATGATGAAATTTCAAAGATTACCTGGGCCTGTCGGCCAAGGCTATAGACTCGTTGAATACATCAGTGTAGCACGCGTGCGGCCCATAACATCTAAGGGCATCACAAACCTGTTATTGCCTCAAACTTCCGCGGCCTAAAAGGCCGTAGTTCCTCTAAGAAGCTGGTCATGGAAGGATACCTCCGTATAGCTAGTTAGCAGGCCAAGGCCTTGTTCGTTAACAGAATTAACCAGACAAATCGTTCCACCAACTAAGAACGACCATGCACCGCCTCCTATAGAATCTAGAAAGAGCTCTTAGTCGGGTTTGAGAACTTCTCTCTCTAGAAAGATTTTCTCTCTATAGAAGCCAATTGCTCTTTCATGTCACTGTTCACGAGCTCCAGTACACTTGTCATTACACAACCTGCGTTTGCTCTTGGAATCTGTGCCGATTCAATAATGACGTTGATCTTTCTTTATTACTCTCTAGGGTTTTTGGCACTTAGAATATATCTGAATGAATTTAGAGAGTTCATTTCTCCACCACTAGGGTTTCACCCTTGTGAGCGGAGGCTCACTAGTCTTGCCCCTCATAATTTTTGAAGGTCCATCTCCAGCATAACATTGGTTTTATTTTCACTTTTATTTTATGTAGTTTGTGGGTCTCTATTGGGATAACCAGCTCTCAAGAGTCCGATTATTTCACTGTGAAAGAAGGCTCATCTTCTCAGCCCTTGTTCAAATTGGAAGGTTCTCTAACAGATAATTTTCGTTTCAGTTCCTTATTGTTATTCTCTTTTCTTTTTTCAGTTTTTTGTGTTTTTCTGCTGAGATTAAAAGCTCTCAAGGCCTCTTAATCCTTGTGTGTTTTTGAAATTCTGTCTTCGATTTTCTGTCCTAAATAGAGAAACCCCTCTTGTCACGCCCCAAAAGTGGAGTCGCGACACAAGGGGTAACTTATGCTAGTTCTCCATTCTAAGAATTTAATCCACCAAGTATTTGAGCAATATTAATTCCCAAATAGATATTGTTCATCATGACTTCTCGAAAACATAATTAATTGTCGTAGCATAAATACTAATACAAACCAATTATCCATGTGAAGGGTCCTACGCCCCTCTATTACATAGAACATAGTAAATTGTTCATAAACGAATTTTAAGGCTAGATCGACGGACTTAGTGTAAGAATTACTCCGTCGCTTGGTCTTCTTCATTGACGTCTTCATGATATAGTGAATCAACAACTGATCGTTGAAAAAGGTGGGAGTGAGACAAAAATTCTCAGTGGATGGGTGATCGTGTGTAAGTGTGGCTTATATAGATGCAGAAAAACAGTTATATGAAGAATGCATGATTCATAATGCGTGCGTCACTCGCGATTCACAAGCAACGTGGTATTCAAATTAATAGAGTTTTATATAATTTGATGAAATTAGTTCGTGGTCATTCAGACACAATGAATGCGTTGCAAGTAGTTCAAGTAGTGGTTGTGTACGGAGTGTAACACCAACCCAAGCAAGTAATGGTTGCGTACATAGTGTAACGCTAACCTGCTGTAAGTGATGATTGCGCACGGAGTGTGACGCCAACCCAAGCAAGTAATGGTTGCGTACGGAGTGTAACGCCAACCCAAGCAAATAATGGTTGCGTACAGAGTGTGACGCCAACCCAAACAAGTAATGGTTGCGCACGGAGTGTGACGCCAACCCAAGAAAGTAATGGTTGCACACGGAGTGTGACGCCAACCCAAGCACGTAACGTTGGAACCGTTTGGATCAGACAACGATTCCTCTGTTCTACCTTATGACTCCCCAAGCACGTTTGGCACATAACCATATCTACCTTATTACTAACCATGCGAGACAACTCAACAAGTATGGCTTGCAAGGCCCAGAGTGTCATAATCATGATTATACCCATACTACGATCCACTTTCCTTGGACACTCCGTCCGCAGTAGTGGGATTAGGATGGTGGGGCAGGTAAGGAATCGTAGTCGCACTGCTCGATTCCAAAACACGACTAGTCCACTTCGACTGTGAGCTCGACGCACCAAGATGGCTCAAGCACAATTAGATTCAAGATGTTCAATGTCAATAAGGCAGTCGAGTAAAAGCATAGTGATATATATAAAAGCAGTACAGGATATCAACGAGTTAAGTTTAAATTTGTCATAAAGCGAAGAAGTCGCCACGCATAGTGCGTATGGTCGGGAGATTTTCAAGAAAATTATTGATGTTTAATTAAAATATAATGGCATCCATTTCAGGACTGTAGAGAAAATAATTTATTTTCGGGTCCTTGATAAAAGGAAAAATTTATAAATAATCATGTTTTGGAAAGAATAGTGCTTATCGAGTCTGAAATTGAATAAGTCATGGTTTCGACCACGGAAAAGATATAAGGTCAATTTCTAAATTCTCCAAATTGTTCAAATATTCAGTTTTTCAAAGAGTTTGGGTCGAGTTTTAGAAAAATTTGAGTTTGGTCCCTTCTTTTGTCAACAATGCCATTTTCGGACCCGAACTTAAAATTTTTGAATCTCACAAACTGGGAAGAATTTTGATGTGATTCTAATTTTAAAATATCACATAGGTTAGTAGAATATTGGGACAAAAACAGTTTTGAAAAAGGTGCCATATAAGTCCCTTAACTTTCACAAATTCCATTTCTAGTCTAAAATCCGATTTTTGTCCTTTAGGGCTTATTTGGTGTTCGTTTGTTATGAAACTTGGACCACGAGTTAAAAATATTATAGAATTATGGTTATGTAAATTTCCAGGTGTCTGGGACATTTCGTTTCTGGAAATTTTATTTTGGTCCTTAGAAATTGGAATTTTTACACTTTAGTACTTAAAGTTTCAAAAGTCGGTTTTCTCAACCCAAACCACTTTAACATTTTAAAATTTCTCAAAATATAAGTTTTTCAGTTTGAAGATGTCAAAATTTCGAAATTTTCAGATGGTTCACTGGACGGTTTTAAAAATTCAATTTTTGGCCCTTAAACTTTCAATCAAGGTTTTCAAAACCCGACCGGCCGGTTCGTCCGGGAACCGGTGACTAGTTCGGTCCGGACACACCTATAAAATTGGATTAGCGGTTAGACCACATGAAACCGGATGAACCGATTGGAAACCGGGAAAACCGGGTGACTGGGGGCTCAAAGGTGGAACCGGTTTATTAAGGGAAAAAAATCAAACTGAAGACAAAAAATTGAGTCCGACCGTTTCTTACTTTCTTTATATTTCTACCTTTTTATGTATATTCCTTTCTTGTCTTGTTCTCAAACCAAGTAGCCAACAATAACTTAGGCTTGAGAAAGGAAGTATTTTGATTTATAAAATACAAGTTCTACTTTGTTGACTTTTTAATATACTGATTTCTGAATTTTAGGGTGGTAATTGGTTTTTAAATTTTCGAGTAAACTTTACTAGTTTCAGTTTCCTAATTACTAGTTTCTCATTCTTCCTTTCTTTTTTAAATTTCTAATCTATGCTTAGTTTTCCATTTTAAACTCTGATTTATAATATTTCCGATTTCTTTGTTTCCCAATCTTTCATTCTTCTTTAATTTCCTTAGATCTTTGCCTAATTTTCTATTTTAATCTCTGATCCTCAATATTTCTTACTTTCTGTTTCCCAGTCTTTTATTTTCTTTAATTTCCCTATATCATTGCCAAATTTTCTTTTTTAAACTCTAATTTTCAGCATTTCTAAATTTTTATGGTTCCAATTTATATTTTTGACAACAAAATAATGGAAGCAATAGAAAATTCAAGAAGGGGGAAATGTGAAATTAACAAAAAAAAAGTTGTTTGTCGAAATGATACTTTTATATTGTTTAAAAAGGTTAAATTAAAATTTTATTTAATTATATGTATATATGTAATATAAAAAATCTTGAATTTATTAAATGTGATATTTTGTTGAGATTTGGTTATATATATATATACATCTTACATAGTATAACAAAAAAATATAGTTAATTTATATTCAACCGGTTGGATCAGTCTGACCGGTTGAACTGCTAACCGGTGGCAAGATCGGTTTGCTCACCGGTCCAATTTTTAAACCATTGCTTTCAAGTTTCCACATTTGAGTCCCTAAAATTTCAAGGATGAGTTTTCTTATCTCAAAACCTTCCAAGTTGATCTAAAATGAAGTCTTCTTTCTTGTATCAACTTCTTGACTCAAACTCTTGAAGGTCAGCCCCTATATGGTATCCAAACCATATTTGGTGTTAAAAATTAAAGTCTCAAATCCAATATATATATATATATATATACACACACTAGAACAAAACGGCTACTACTTACCTCAAACTTGAGCTCTATAGGTCAGCCCCTAAGCTCCAAAAAATCAAACGTTTGAGTCAAAAATTAATTCCTCAAGTTGTCAAGAGGAAAATTGCTAAAACCATATATTTCTCACCTTAAATGCTTGTTGTCTTGAATTTCTTCTTCAAGCTTGGAGTCAAGTCTAGGTCTATTTTGATTCTTCAAGAAATCAACCTCTAGAAGTATCTCAACAAGAAGGATTCACCAAGTTAGAAAATGGAGGTATATGTTTGAAGTTTTTAGGAAGATAAAATTGAAGATGGAAGAAGTAAAAATTTTCTCACCTTGGTTCTTGTATTTTCGTCCTCGAGAAGAATGGAGGAGAGTTTGTGTGTTTTGTTATGTCTAAGTATGGAAATGAGTGAGTGTTGAGAGAGTTTAAATAAGTGTTAAGATGAAAATGCTATAATTGTTTTTGTCTAAATTATTGATCAAATTTGTTGGGATGTAAAAAAAAATGTTGATTCCCCCTAAAAGCATGATATGGCCGAAAGTTACATATGGTAGGGGATTAATTTTTTATTTTGGTTATTATTTATTGTAAAAATTATTGGGGTTAAATAAATATTATAGGATAAAAAAATGGGGTTTGATTCCTCCCTATCCCCCCTATGGCCGGAAATATGTCTTGCGGATTAAACAAAAAATTATTTTTCTTTTCTTTGTTGAAGTTGAGAAAAACAATATATAAGTATATATAAATATATAGGAGGATAAAAACAAGGATGTGTAATAACAATAATGTGTATATTTCAAAATAAATTGGAAGTTGTTTGGGAGTGTATTATAGAATAAGGTGAAATATTATAAATCTCAAATTGATAATAAGTCCCAAAATTACTTATTCTAAAATCGAGTTTTTAATTCTATCGGATATAAATGACACTTAATGAAATAAGTTTCCATAATTTTTAAGGGGTCCAATATTACTAAAGTCATAACTAATCGATCAAGTATTAATACTTGAGGAGGGAATATAATCGATATGCTCAAAAGTAAGGAAGGAGTAGTTGACGTTGGAAGGAATAATTAAATGAGTGTCACATTTCATTAATACTAAGTTTTTGACGCTTAGCCAAATAATTCATCATTATACCATATCGCATCTCACATTGATAAAATTCGGGTTTCAGGAAAAATAATGCAAAGAGCTTAATATTAAGCCTATTCATAGAGAAGGTGATGTTGTTATCATTGAAAAAGATGACCTATGTAATGTTGAAAAAGAATGGGGCCATTGCCTTCTTGGTTGTTTCGCTAGAAAATGGCCATGCATGGCTAACATTAAGAACTTGGTTAAATATTGGAATGTTAAATGTGAGGTCTTACCTTTTGTTAATGGTTATGTTGTTTTTCGATTTAATGAGTATAAAACAATGGAAAAAATTCTGCAGGGGGGTCCTTTTCAGTGTCTAGGAAAAATCCTTATGTTAAAATTTTTTTCTAATGATTCTGTTTTTTCTAAAAATGACTTTCTAAGTGTACCCATTTGGGTTAAACTTTCTTTTCTCCATGCCACTTGTTGTCTTCAACTGCTTTTGGAAAATATGTGATAAAATCGGTTCTCCTATTTGTTGTGACCGACCAACATTTGAAAAATCCAAGCCTGCTCTTGCTAGAGTTTTGGTTGACATTGATCCTTAAAAAAAAACCTGATTAATTATGTCCATATCCAATTGGCAGGGGGCCAATATTTTTGCCAAAAATTTGAGTAAGAATTTATTCCTAAGTTTTGTAAAATCTGCTCTGTTTTTGGTCATTACTCTGAAAATTACACTGGCAAGTATGCCCCCTTGCAAAAGGCTCTAAGCCCCTTCCAAATTCTAAAGAATTTGTTGTTAACAAAATAAATAAACCAGCTGCTGCCTCAGAGCCAGCTTCTGTCTCTAACATGGCTAAGGATAAGGGCAAAAATATAGTGCAAACACTCATCTTTGAACCTAATTTGGCCATTCCTAATGCCTTAACTGTTACTACTGATATGAAGGCTTCCACAGTTAAAGAGTCTCAATTTGAACCTCTGTGCTGAAAAAGCACTAGAGGAAAATAATCTTTGCTAATTTATCTGTGTTGCTAATTTATCTGTTTTGAAACCTAGTAATACTAATAATTTTTCTGTTGATGCTATTAATAACTCTGTGCTTTCAGAAAGTTTGCAGGGTATAAACCGGGTTGTCTATGGCTCAAATGCTGAAGGTGAATTTGAGGAAACTCTCTCTAAAAGTGCAAAAAGATAACTGAAGAAGTTGCAACTACAGCAAGCCCAAAATAATGTTGCGAAACCTCATTCACATTAAATTTGCCTAATCTCGGTGAAAATCCTCCCAAGGATTCTTCCGTAAGGCTATCCATGTTTCCGATTGTATAATCCTACCTAAACCTACCTCTGAAGTAGTATCTGGTAAGAATTCTAATCAGAATAAAAATTCTTCTTCTAAAATTGCTCAAAATCAATTTCCAAAAATGAATTTCTTCCTTCAAGCTTCTAACCTCAAACTTGAGCTCTATACGTCAGCCCCTAAGCTCAAAAATTCAAACCCTTGAGTAAAAAATTAATTCCTCAAGTTGTCAAGAGGGAAATTGCTAAAACCATATATTTCTCACCTTAAGTGTTTGTTGTCTTGAATTTCTTCTTCAAACTTGGAGTCATGTCTAGGTCTATCTTAATTCTTCAAGAAATCAACCTCTAGGAGTATCTCAACAAGAAGGATTCACCAAGTTAGAAAATAGAGGTATATGTTTGAAGTTTTTAGGAAGATAAAATCGAAGATGGAAGAAGTAAAAATTTTCTCACCTTGGTTCTTGTATTTTCGTCCTCAAGAAGAATGGATGAAGTTTGTGTATTTTGTTTTGTCTAAGTATGGAAATGAGAGAGTGTTGAGAGAGTTTAAATAAGTGTTAAGATGATAATGCTATAATTGTTTTTTTGGTTTTATTATTGATCAAGTTTGTTGGGATGTAATAAAAAAAATATTAATTCCCCCTAAAAGCATGCTATGACCGAAAGTTACAAGGGGTAGGGGATTAATTTTTTTTATTTTGGTGATTATTTATTGTAAAATAAAATTATTAGGGTTAAATAAATATTGTAGGATAAGAAAAATTGGGGTTGATTCCTCCCTATCCCCTATGGCCGAAAATATGTCTTGAGGATGAAACAAAAAATTGTTTTTCTTTTCTTTTGTTGACGTTGAGAAAAAAAATATAAGTATATATAAATATATAGGAGGATAAAAATAAGGATGTGTAATAACAATAATGTGTATATTTCAAAATAAATTGGAAGTTGTTTGGGAGTGTATTATAGAATGAGGTGAAATATTAAAAATCTCAAATTGATAATAAATACCAAAATTACTTATTCTAAAATCGAGTTCTTAATTCTATCGGATATAAATGGCACTTAATGAAATAAGTTTCCTAATTTTTAAGGGGTCCAATATTACTAAAGTCATAACTAATCGATCAAGTATTAATACTTGAGGAGGGAATATAATCGGTATGCTCAAAAGTAAGGAAGGAATAGTTGACGTTGGAAGGAATAATTAAATGGGTGTCACATTTCATTGATACTAAGTTTGTGACGCTTAGCCAAATAATTCATCATTATACCATATCGCATCTCACGTTGATACAATTCGAGTTTCACGAAAAACAATGCAAAGAGCTTAATATTAGGCCCATTCACACAGAAGGTCATGTTGTTATCCTTGAAAAAGATGATCTATGTAATGTTGAAAAAGAATGGGGTCATTGCCTTCTTGGTTGTTTCGCTAGAAAATGGCCAGGAATGGCTAACATTAAGAACTTGGTTAAATATTAGAATGTTAAATGTGAGGTCTTACCTTATGTTAATGGTTGTGTTGTTTTTCGTTTTAATGAGTATAAAACAATGGAAAATATTCTGCAGGGAGGTCCTTTTCAGTGTCTAGGAAAAATCCTTATGTTAAAAATCTTTTCTAATGATTCTGTATTTTCTAAAAATGACTTTCTAAGTGTACCCATTTGGGTTAAACTTCCTTTTCTCCACGCCCCCTTGTTGTCTTCAACTGCTTTTGGAATATTTGTGATAAAATCGGTTCTCCTATTTGTTGTGACCGACCAACATTTGAAAAATCTAAGCCTGCTCTTGCTAGAGTTTTGGTTGACATTGATCCTTCAAAAAACACCTGATTAATTCTGTCCATATCCAATTGGCAGGGGGCCAATCTTTTTGCCAAAAATTTGAGTAAGAATTTATTCCTAAGTTTTGTAAAATCTGCTTTGTTTTTGGTCATTACTCTGAAAATTACACTGGCAAGTATGCCCCCTTGCAAAAGGCTCTAAGCCCCTTCCAAATTCTAAAGAATTTGCTGTTAACAAAATAAATAAACCAACTTTCTTTGCCTCGAGCGCCTTTCATCTCTAACATGGCTAAGGATAAGGGCAAAAATATAGTGCAAACACTCATCTTTGAACCTAATTTGGCCATTCCTAATGCCTTAACTGTTACTACTGATATGAAGGCTTCCACAGTTAAAGAGTCTCAATTTGAACCTATGTGCTGAAAAAGCACTAGAGGAAAATAATCTTTGCTAATTTATCTGTGTTGCTAATTTATCTGTTTTGAAACCTAGTAATACTAATAATTTTTCTGTTGATGCTATTAATAACTCTGTGCTTTGAAAAGTTTGCGGGGTATAAACCGGCTGTCTATGGCTCAAATCTTTGAAGGTGAATTTGAGGAAACTCTCTCTAAAAGTGCAAAAAGATAACTGAAGAAGTTGCAACTACAGCAAGCCCAAAATAATGTTGCAGCAACCTCATTCACATTAAATTTGCCTAATCTCAGTGAAAATCCTCCCAAGGATTCTTCTGGTAAGGCTATCCATGTTTCCGATTGTATAATCCTACCTAAACCTACCTCTGAAGTAGTATCTGGTAAGAATTCTAATCAGAATAAAAATTCTTCTTCTAAAATTGCTCAAAATCAATTTCCAAAAATGAATTTCTTCCTTCAAGCTTCTAACCTCAAACTTGAGCTCTATACGTCAGCCCCTAAGCTCAAAAATTCAAACCCTTGAGTAAAAAATTAATTCCTCAAGTTGTCAAGAGGGAAATTGCTAAAACCATATATTTCTCACCTTAAGTGTTTGTTGTCTTGAATTTCTTCTTCAAACTTGGAGTCATGTCTAGGTCTATCTTAATTCTTCAAGAAATCAACCTCTAGGAGTATCTCAACAAGAAGGATTCACCAAGTTAGAAAATAGAGGTATATGTTTGAAGTTTTTAGGAAGATAAAATCGAAGATGGAAGAAGTAAAAATTTTCTCACCTTGGTTCTTGTATTTTCGTCCTCAAGAAGAATGGATGAAGTTTGTGTATTTTGTTTTGTCTAAGTATGGAAATGAGAGAGTGTTGAGAGAGTTTAAATAAGTGTTAAGATGATAATGCTATAATTGTTTTTTTGGTTTTATTATTGATCAAGTTTGTTGGGATGTAATAAAAAAAATATTAATTCCCCCTAAAAGCATGCTATGACCGAAAGTTACAAGGGGTAGGGGATTAATTTTTTTTTTATTTTGGTGATTATTTATTGTAAAATAAAATTATTAGAGTTAAATAAATATTGTAGGATAAGAAAAATTGGGGTTGATTCCTCCCTATCCCCCTATGGCCGAAAATATGTCTTGAGGATGAAACAAAAAATTGTTTTTTTTTTCTTTTGTTGACGTTGAGAAAAAAAAATATAAGTATATATAAATATATAGGAGGATAAAAATAAGGATGTGTAATAACAATAATGTGTATATTTCAAAATAAATTGGAAGTTGTTTGGGAGTGTATTATAGAATGAGGTGAAATATTAAAAATCTCAAATTGATAATAAATACCAAAATTACTTATTCTAAAATCGAGTTCATAATTCTATCGGATATAAATGACACTTAATCAAATAAGTTTCCTAATTTTTAAGGGGTCCAATATTACTAAAGTCATAACTAATCGATCAAGTATTAATACTTGAGGAGGGAATATAATCGGTATGCTCAAAAGTAAGGAAGGAGTAGTTGACGTTGGAAGGAATAATTAAATGAGTGTCACATTTCATTGATACTAAGTTTGTGACGCTTAGCCAAATAATTCATCATTATACCATATCGCATCTCACGTTGATACAATTCGAGTTTCACGAAAAACAATGCAAAGAGCTTAATATTAGGCCCATTCACACAGAAGGTGATGTTGTTATCCTTGAAAAAGATGATCTATGTAATGTTGAAAAAGAATGGGGCCATTGCCTTCTTGGTTGTTTCGCTAGAAAATGGCCAGGAATGGCTAACATTAAGAACTTGGTTAAATATTGGAATGTTAAATGTGAGGTCTTACCTTATGTTAATGGTTGTGTTATTTTTCGATTTAATGATTATAAAACAATGGAAAAGTTTTTGCAGGGAGGTCCTTTTCACTGTCTAGGAAGAACCCTTATGTTAAAAATCTTTTCTAATGATTCTATTTTTTCTAAAAATGACTTTCTAAGTGTACCCATTTAGGTTAAACTTCCTTTTCTCCATGCCCCTTGTTGGCTTCAACTGCTTTTGGGAAATATGTGATAAAATCGGTTCTCCTATTTGTTGTGACCGACCAACATTTGAAAATTCTAGGCCTGCTCTTGCTAGAGTTTTGGTTGACATTGATCCTTCAAAAAAAACCCTGATTCTGTCCAAATCCAACTGGCAGGGGGCCAATATTTTTGCCAAAAAATTGAGTAAGAATTTATTCCTAAGTTTTGTAAAATCTGCTTTGTTTTTGGTCATTACTCTGAAAATTACACTGGCAAGTATCCCCCATGCAAAGGGCCCTAAGACCTTTCCAAATTCTAAAGAATTTGCTGTTAACAAAATAAATAAACCAGCTGCTGCCTCAGAGCCAGCTTCTATCTCTAACATGGCTAAGGATAAGGGCAAAAGTATAGTGCAAACACCCACTTTGAACCTGATTTGGCCCCTCCTAATGCCTTAACTGTTACTACTGATATGAAGGCTTCCATAGTTAAAGAGTCTGTCAATTTGAACCTCTGTGCTGAAAAAGCACTAGAGGAAAATAATCTTTGCTAATTTATCTGTGGTGAAACCTAGTAATGCTAATAATTTTTCTGTTGATGCTATTAATAACTCTGTGCTTTCAGAAAATCTGCAAGGTATAAACCAGGTTGTCTATGACTCAAATGCTGAAGGTGAATTTGAGGAATCTCTCTCTAAAAGTGCAAAAAGAAAACTGAAGAAATTGCAACAACATCAAGCCCAAAATAATGCTGCAGCAACCTCATCCACTTTAAATTTGCATAATCTCAGTGAAAATCCTCCCAAGGATTCTTCTGGTAAGGCTATCCATGTTTCCGATAGTATAATCCTACCTAAACCTACCTTTGAAGTAGTATCTGGTAAGAATTCTAATCAAAATAAAAATTCTTCTTCTAAAATTCATGAAAATCAAGTTCCAAAAAGCTCAAAACCTTCAAGAAGTCAAGAATTTAAGTATGGTGTTGGTAAGAAAAATTACTCTATTTTTTATTTATGAAGATTGTTGCTTGGAATATTAGGGGTTTTAAAATCTCCACTAAACATAAACATTTACTTTCTGTTATTAAGGAGCAGAATTTGGGTGTAGTTGTCTTCTTGAAACTAAATTGGAGGATGAAATCTGTTCTAATTCTGTCCTATGTGATTTTATAGTTAGAACCAAATTTCCTGGTTGGTGTCATGTTAATAATTTCCATTGTCCATGAAAATGGTCGTATGCTGCTGATGTGGAACCCTTGTAGTGTTCAGATTAATGTTCTTTCTATAACCTCTCAGTTGATCCACTGTCAAATCATGTGTAAAATTTCACAAACTGTCTTTTTTACTTCCTTTATTTATGGGTGTACTCTATGATTGTTAGTAGTGAATTATGGCATGATTTAATGGATATTGGTCAGTCATTAAATGAATCTCGGTTAATTCTTGGTGACTTTAATTGCATAAAATCTTCTGATGAGAAATATAATGGTGTTGCCGTTACAAATTATGAACTTGAAGATTTTCAGGTTTTTTACCTTTCTCTAGGATTATGTGATGTGAAATCTTCTGGTTGTTTTTTCACATGGACTAATAATACCGTTTGGTGCAGGCTTGATAGAGCACTAATCAATCCAGCTTGGTTTGCTTCGGGCTTCAATATTTCTGCCCATATTCCTGTTCTAGGAGCTTTTTCTGACCACTCTCCCCTTATTATGTCACTGCTTAATCAAAATTTAAATTCTTCAAAACCCTTTAAGTTCGATAATATGTGGACTTCCCACTCTTCTTTTTGTAACATTGTTCAAAATGCTTGGTCTTCTCCTATTTGGGGCACTAGACAGTTTATCCTTTGTAGGAAATTGAAGATTTTAAAACCTGATTTAAAAGCCCTTAACTCTCAGCACTTTAGTCATATTTCTACTAGAGTTAAAATGGCCAAAGATACTTTGGAATACCACCAGGAACTCCTTCATCAAAATCCTTAAGATTCCTCTCTTTGTTCTGAAGTTAAAATTCTTAAACAAAATGTGATTTCCCTTACAGATGTTGAAAAAATATTTCTTTCTCAAAAAGCTAAGTGCAACTTTCTTAATCTTAGTGACAAAAACACTAATTTTTTTCACAGCATTATTAAGAGAAACTCTTTAAAAAGACAATCTCTTCAGTTTTCTTGAAAGATGGTTCTCAAACCTCATCTCTTGAAGAGCTTTCCCAAGCTTTTATTCATTACTACAAGGGTTGTTTGGAACAGATTATCAGGTTGATCCCATTGATTATTTTGTCCTTTCATTTGGCCCTTGTCTTTCCGAGGAGCATTGCAACCTCTTAGCTGTCCCTATTCTCCCTAATGACATCAAAGAAGCTATTTTAACATTGAAGATGAAAGATCTCCCGGCCCTGATGGGTATTCCTCAGGATTTTTTAAAAAATCATGGGATATTGTTGGCGATGATGTGGTTAATGTTGTCCTTGAATTCTTTTCTAATGCTAAATTACTAAAACAAATTAACCACTCATCTATTGCCCTTATTCCTTAAATTGAGCATTCTCATATTGTGGCTGATTTTAGGCCTATTGCATGTTGTAATGTCATTTATAAAGTTATTACTAAAACCATTGCCTCTAGACTTAATAAAGTCCTCCAATTTCTTATTATCCCCGCCTGTCGCCTTGTGGGAGAGAGAAATATTACAAATAACATTTTTCTCGCCCAAGAAAATATTAGAAATTATGCTAGGAAAGTATCTCACCTAGATGTACAATCAAAGTGGATCTCAAAAAAGCTTATGGTACAGTTTCATGGTCCTTTCTGCATGATATTCTTGTTGGTTTGGGTTTCCCTGATTTATTCATTGATTGGATTATGGAGTGTGTCTCTTCTGCTTCATTTTCTATGTCCATTAATGGAACATTACAGGGTAAACTCCCAAGTAAACGAGGACTGATACAGGGTGATCCCATGTCTCTTGGTCTTTTCCTCCTTTGTATGGAATATCTCTCTAGACTTATTAACCTCAATACCAATAACTCTCAATTTAGATTTCATCCCAAATGTGAAAATCTTAAGATTAATCACCTTATATTTGCAGATGATCTTATGCTTTTTGCTAAAGGGAACATTCCCTCTGTTAAAATTCTTATAAATTGCTTAAATGACTTTAAATCAGTTTCTGGGCTAGATATTAATTTGTCTAATGTGTTTACTGCTGGTATTGTGGGTCCGAAACTGGATCAACTCCTTGATCTCCTTAATTTTCCTAGTGGCAGCCTACCTATTAGATATTTGGGTGTGCTCCTTCTCGCACAAAAAATCGAATAATGTTCATTATGAACCCTTATTTGATAAAATTGCTGCCTACATTAATAAATGGATTGCTAATACATTGTCATATACTGGTAGAATCTTACTTATTAAATCCGTGCTTCAAGGTGTTGAATGTTTTTGGCTCCAAATCTTTCCCCTGTCAAGCATTGTTATAGATAGAATTTATAAACTGTGTAGAGTTTTCCATTGGGATTAAAACACTTCTCTTATTAATTGGCATGATATTTGTCTCCCTTTGCATGAGGGGGGTCTTGGTATTGGAGATGTGCATGCTTAGAGTAGGGCCATTCTTTCTAAAGTACTTTGGAATATCCACCTTAAAACTGATTCCTTTTGGGTAAAATGGGTTCACTCATTTTACCTTAAACGTGAATCAATTTGGGAGTGGAATCCAAAGAAAAATGACTCAGTACATTTAAAAAGAATTTGTGATATTAAGAATGCACTTGTTCTCAAATTTGGTCACCATTCTTCTATTATTAATAAACTGGTCTCTTTTTCTAAAAATGGTAGGCTAAACACTTCAAAAGTTTATGATATTTTCAGAGATTTTGGGGAAAACAACTTCTGGAAATCTGCAATCTGGAAGCATTACATACCTCCTAAATACTCTTTCTGTTCTTGGCTCGCATTTAGAGATAGATTAGCAACTATTAATAATTTACCCTATGCTAATCTTGATCCTTGATGTCTTCTTTGTATGCAGACTAATGAATTTGCTCCACTTCTTTTCTTCTCTTGTTCAGTCACTTATCCCATCTGGAACAGGGAAAAAAGTGGCTTAAAATGTACGGAGTTATGGACACACTTGCTAGTGCAGTCAAGTGGATTAAAAAAGACAGAACTGATCCTATTTTTAAGAAAGCTCTAATGATTGCTCCAGAATGCTCTATCTTTCATATATGGAAGGCTAGGAATGCTAAGGTATTCGAAGGCACCCCAGTCTTATGCGACGTTGTTTTCAAGAAGATCCAAACGCATGTTTACTTTGTTATTTATTCCTTATTCCCTCTTGATTTGGTTTCTTTTTAATTTCCCGCCTGTGGGATACGTGGTGATGTAGCCTGTATATATAAACCTATGATAATAGTGGACTCCCCCTTCTCTATCCCCCTCTTCATGACCTCCTTTTCATTGTATGTGAACCCCCCTCCTAATCCCCCTCTTCATGACCTCCATTTCTTTGTATAGTTTCTGCTTTGCCTTGTTTTTTTCTTGGTGCTCTAGGTTCGTCTGGATCTGCTTCACTATTCTTATCGTAATATATATATATATATATATATATATATATATAAATAAGTGGAGCAGGTTATATATCCCGTGTGATGGAAAATTGTTAATGGTGGCTCGACTTTTGGCTTTGACTGCTCTTTTTTATGAGGGTCACATGCATGGTTCGCTCTCTGGAGTGTTGGTTGTTCCCAAGGAAAATTAATTTTTTTTTAAAAACCTGAATATGAGGTCTGTTGGATGCAATTGCATTTGAGGCTCTACTTTTATGCATATTGCAACCCCCCGTCACTATTGGTCCTTATTTTCCTATGGTTGATGGACCTTATCATTTGGGCTTGCATGGATATTAACCCGTCTCTGTAGTATTTTGGATCAAGGGATTCAACCGATTCCAGATTGAGCTTGGGCCATGCATCCCTATGATTATATTGCAGTAATCTGATGGGAATTATCTTTACTATATATATATATATATATTTATAAGCAAAAACAATAATAATAAATTAAATATATATAATATTAATAATAAAATATATATATTTAATATAGTAAACTAATTATATTTATATATTATAAATAATATATATATATATACTATTTTACTATATATTATTTATTTTATCTTTCATTTTCTTTTCTTTTTTTCCTTTTTTGTTGTTTCATCCTTGAAGTTTATCTGCAATCTGCTTTATGACTTGATGCAGTTTTATTTTTGCAAGGTATGCCTTGCTGAGTTGTAATTGTTTAGTTGAACTTTGTCCTGATGTATTTGTTATTATGTTGACTCCTCTAACCGTATAGAGTGTTTTTGGGGTTATGTCCAAAACCTTTATTCCTTTTGTTTCAATTTGTAGGGCTATGCCCCGTTTTCTTGTACTTACCGTTTAATGAAATTTTCACATTTTATCGGTAGAAAGAGTTCTCATTCTGTCAATCCTTATTATGTCTAGACCTGGTAAGTTTTCCCGTGTTCAGTCAAATTAAGCTGCATGCTCAACTCCTGGTGGTGCCCTTCGTCAATTCCTTTAAGTTTCAGCCTTGCGACCATAACCCCCCGGAACCCAAAGACTTTGATTTCTCATAAAGTGCCGGCGGAGTCCTAAAAGCAACATCCGCCGATCCCTGGTCGGCATCGTTTATGGCTGAGACTAGGATGATATCTGATCATCTTCGAGCCCCCAACTTTCGTTCTTGATTAATGAAAACATCCTTGGCAAATACTTTCACAGTTGTTCGTCTTTTATAAATCCAAGAATTTCACCTCTGACTATGAAATACAAATGCCCCCAACTGTCCTTGTTAATCATTACTCCGATCCCGAAGGCCAACGTAATAGGACCAAAATCCTATAATGTTATCCCATGCTAATATATCCAGAGCGTAGGCTTGCTTTGAGCACTCTAATTTCTTCAAAGTAACAACGCTGGAAGCACGACCCGGCCAATTAAGACCAAGAGTGCATCGCCGGCAGAAGGGACGAGACTATTGGTGCACACCAAAAGCGGACCGGCCGACCCAACCCAAAGTCTAACTACGAGCTTTTTAACTGCAACAACTTAAATATCCGCTATTGGAGATGGAATTACCGCAGCTGCTGGCACCAGACTTTCCCTTCAATGGATCCTCGTTAATGGATTTAAATTGTACTAATTCCACCTACTAGACTCGTAGAGCCCGGTATTGTTATTTATTTTCACTACATTCCCATGTCAGGATTGGGTAATTTGCACGTCTGCTGCCTTCCTTAGATGTGGTAACCGTTTCTCAAGCTCCTTCTCCGGAATCGAACCCTAATTCTCCGTCACCTGTCACCACCATAGTAGGCTACTATCCTACCATCGAAAGTTGATAGGGCAAAAATTTGAATAATGCATTGCCGGCATGAGGGCCATGCAATCCATCGAGTTATCATGAATCATCGCAGCAACGAGCAGAACCCGTGTTGACATTTTATCAAATAAATGCATCCCTTCCAGAAGTCGGGGTTTGTTGCACGTATTAGCTCTAGAATTACTATGGTTATCCGAGTAGCAAGTACCATCAAACAAACTATAACTGATTTAATGAGCCATTCGCAGCTTCGTTTGAGTATGAATTAGTTCATACTTACACATGCATGGCTTAATCTTTGATACAAGCATATGACTAATGCGAATCAACCAGGTAGCATTAATTCCTCATCGACGCCGGCACCATATAAGCCAAGCCACTAGGACTCGTCTAAAAGGTGCACGACCGTCGTTCGCACAAAGCGTAGAACACTTGATTAAGGGCAAATAGAGGCCGAGTGACTCATACCTGCAAGGTTTTCCATATCTGAGAGATCGAGCACGTCACCATGGGCCAACAACCCAAGTATGCATATGCACGCATGAGACGTGGAACACGGCGGGTGCTTCAAGGTTCAAGGTGAAAATGGGACGTTGGGACCGAACAACGCCTTCACGATAGGTATAAAACACAGGAAACCGATATCGTCCAAGACATAAAGATGCTTGGACTAACAACTGATGAGGCATGCATGACACGTCGTCGCTGCCCGAGCAGGGATCCAACATGCCCATACAAGTCGATCGCCACTCACGCACCATACATATACATAATTGGCACAAGCAAGCCATGACCCGCCACCCAACGACACATTTAAGCATCACGGACAGCAAACAACAGCAAGCACGACCAAACATGTCCCACAAGGCACGAGGGTTTAGGTAGGAACCTACATTGCTTTTGTCAGCCTTGCCTCGTAGCTCAAAACTATCTCGTCGTGCCAATAGTTCACCTTTGCAAGAAACACACCTTGTCATGCTCGCCCGAGTCCCATAGGGTCAACAAAAGCTCACAAAGCCGCGCGTCGCCCTTTCAAGCAACCCATCGGAAGATCTAACTCGTTCCTCGCCCAAAGCAATCCCGAATCCACGACCAACCAAAGCACTATAGTCTCCTACCGGGCACTAGTATAAATACGAAACTAAAAGGACACAAAAAGAACGGTTTCAAACGTAGCAGTTTCCACAGACGGATTCTTGAGAGTATTACGGGTAAGTTAACAAAGAAGTTACAAGGATCACACACCAAGCACAACAAAAATGGCGGACATACAGGGCGAGATTCAGACGACTGACGACGAGATGAAGAGACAGAGAGAGAAAATGAAAAATTGGACACCAAAAGGCAGAATAGCGTATTTCCAGGGGAAAAGTAAAAAAAGGAGCGTAAAGAAAGTAATGAAAAAGGTAGAAATGGGATATGTTGGTATTATTGGGATACAGTCCAAAATGAGGGTATTTTGTGTAATTTTCCCTTTAGGAATTAGGACTGAACCAAATCGTGTAATTTCCTACAATATTTTATTTGGAATTACGACATCATACTATATATATGACACTTGATGAATTGAAATATAAGATGAAATACCGTACAAGACTTTAATGCATAAATATGTATATAAACAAAAACTTGAAACACTATAATTTTTTTTGAAACACTATAAAAATTTCCCAAAAACTCCCGTCAGACCGTCTAACGAGTCTTTTCTGTTAGACGGATCCAACCCAACCCGGATTTTTTTTGTAATTTTATACACCGGTAGCATATTTATAATATTCTGGGACAGTGCATCCGAAAAGTATTAGTAGTTCCTCGAAAAAATATTTGTGGTTCCCTGGAGAGTATTTTAGTAGTTCTCCTAAATATAATTAATATTTTCTCCCGAAAAGTATTAATAGTCCCTCAAAAAAGTATTAGTAGTAACGATGAAATGTATTAGTAATATGCTTGAACAGTTTTTTCAGTAATTCTCTTGAAAAATATTTATTTTTTCCATCAAGAGTATTAGTATTCCTACTAAAACGTATTAGTAGTCTTATTTAAAAGTATTATGTTTTATGATTAAATGTATTTTAGTATTCATCTTGAAAAGTAATAGTTTTCCTCCTAAAAAGTATTAGTATTTCCCCCATAAAAGTATTAGTTCTTCCCCCAAAAAATATCGGTAGTCATCCTGAAAAATATTTGGTAGCACTCCTAAAAATATTAGTTTTTCCTCCGAAAAGTATTCGTAGTCCTCCTAAAATGTATTAGCAACTCTCCTAAAATGTATTAGCAGCGGCCAGCGGATGTGGTATTGGTACTTGTGCGGGCTATTGGTGGTCTGACGGGTCGGATATTTGGATCCGTCTAACAAATTAGATCTGTTAGACCGTCTGACAGGAGACTAACCATAAAAAATTTTCGAAACAAATTTATATAAGGCAAAAGATAATGCCTTGGTACGGTTGAGGTCACATATATAGTATGATGTCATAACTGTATACATATATACATAACAATTAGATAATTGAGGTCCGGCCCTGGTAATGCATTCCGGCATTAGATGATTGAGGGATTCCCTATCATCTCCACATAAATTAAAGGGCATATATGAAAATATGATTAACTTGAAATTTTCTCGATCCAAGATTATTCCGCGTGGGTAGCGAATCCAAACGTGTTCGCCAAGGAAAGTGTGTTTGATCTTAGGTAAAAGTTAAAACTATGATATTCCATTGTTAATTTGTCCCACCAAGGAATGTATGAGCTATGTGAAGGACGATTTTGTACGAGTTTCTTTTTTTAGATGGATTTTGTACCATTTCGAAATTAAACAAAGAGGTATAGCCAATTGATAAGCAGACTTCATTGTAAAAATGTCTTCAGTATCGTTAGAATATGTATGACGAGCAAATAATAAAGTAATTAACACCTTGGATAAAAAAATAAAAACTTGGAATAATAAATTTGGTATAATCAAATAAATATTTCAGAAGGGTTTTAGAGTTTCTCATATTTAATTTTAGAGAAAGAAATAAGGTGGCGGATACATTATCAAAGCACAAGGTCTTTTATATACTTGGTTGACTGTAGTTCCTAATTTTATTATTGACTTGCTTACTAAGGACTATATACATATATATATGTTGACTTTAACATTTTCGTTTAATTGATCAGTTTCCATTTTCGGGATACTCTTTTTCCCATTTAAAGGGTTTTTCCTTCCAGGTTTTATGATTGGGTTTTAAGTTTTAACGAGGCCCCGCTTTTGACAGTTGCACGACTTTGTCTTCATCATTTCATTTCTCTAGTTGTTCGATGTTGTGGACAATTTGATCTCTCTCTTTCTCTCTTTTCTCATATTTATATAATCTTTTATAATCTAAACAAGATAAAAAAATAAAAAATAAAAAAACATCATTAGCAAATCTAAGGATGATACGTTTAGATTAATCGACTAGAGAATTGCATACTAGATATACATTTATTTCCAGCATTCACAATGATTTTTTCAATTTACTTAATATTATAATGGTACTTATTTTAAGAAAGCTTGCACATATACGCTAGTGGAACTTTAACATTATATCACTACTTATTACAACAATGTTATATTTTTAGACATATAGCTATGCCTATTTTGCCACAAAGAAATTTGTATGTATTGGCCTGCCTTCAGGACCGACAACTTTCTCCACAAACTAATACGGGTCAATATTCCAATGCAATTTGTTCTCACTCACATGCTCTCTTGGAGCAACTTCCAAGATCACCCATCATATAGTTTCTCCAAGTCAAGCACACTTAACTATTGAATTTTTATGTGATTAACACCAAAAAAGAAGATGCATCTTGTTGGTATAAGTAGTATCTATCAAATCTTTTAAATACTTCTTGACTGTACAATCTACAGCCTTAGAATTCTCCTCTTTTTCAGGTGTGGGATCAAGATCATTCATGTTTACCTCTACTTAGAAACCTGCTAAGAGTCGCTCCCTTTTCGTGCCTCTTTTGCACCGACGACCGCTCCCCGCCTTATCGACCTTGGTCATCACATACCCACCTACTTCAACTTGGTTAGTCCTCGCGCGAACCACACCTGTACTATGGTGGGTCCTGCTCTGATACGAAAAATGCAATACATATTCAATATTTATACTCAAATCATATCAATTGAATTTAAAATATCTTTTTGAAGTCATACCATGAATAATTGACTGGAAAACCCTAGCAACAAAATACATATAAGAAACCCTAACATCCCTACCTTCAAATCTTTCAAACTGCTCTAATTATTTGAAGGCACTTAGGAGGGATGAAGAGTGACTCATTTTGGTTCTTCTCTTTCTTTCCATTATTCATCTTATTTTTCTTTTGAATAGGAAAGGAGAGGATTTGAGATGATGAAGAAAAAAAACGCGGGATATTGGAGAGAAGAGGTGCGGGGTGCAGGGTGGGAGTGGGGTGGTGGGAGAAGAGAGGATAAAATCTACGAGTAATCTCTCACTTTTCTAAATCTCAAATTTAAATAAGAAATAATAATTATTAGGTAAACTGATATACTAGATTTCTAATAAGAATGAAACTACTACAATTTGACTTCCAACAATCCCAATTAAAATCTAGGAAAATATTTTAATCAATAAATGATTGGTATGTGTTTTGCATGTATTTTGGGCTTAATTGTAGTTAGAATTAGTTGTTATACATGCATTACTTAAGTGAAAAGGGCTTTATTTCTATTTTGTGGAAAAGGTATTACGCTTTGCTTGTTTTGTACGAATTTGTTGATATTTGTAGCATTTTGGGTGACAATTCGGAGCATTGCGGTAAAGGACCACCACTACTTGAAGTAACATACGATGTTTGGAGTTGAATCGAGAAGAAGTCAGACGAATCGGGCGAGAAACGGAAGGAAACGAGTATCTATCAGCTCCAGCAGGTGCGCACGGGCAGGGCGTGCGTCCATAGCACGACCCGTGCGCCACACAGAATTGAGACTCAACCCCCGTGCGCCCTTCAACGAAAAGAAAAGTTCCTACGGTACCCCGCATGGGTTGGGCGTGCGCCAGGCGCACGGCCCGTGCGCCTGTGCGGGAAAACAGAGTTTGACAGATGCTCAACTAGGTTTTGACCCAAACGAAGTACAAATAGAGCGGAGGCGGCCACAAACAAATGGAGATTGACCTTTGCCCTAGAACACGGAGAAAAGAGCAACCTTCTACCGAAGGATTGAAGAGATTGATCGAGGTCGCAACCACACGCTTGAGGATTGAAGATAGATCGAGAGATCATCAACATCCCTGAGTTTACTCATTCCATCGTATCATTTACTTTTGATTAGTTAGATATGAACTTGAATAATTTGTCTATGGATTATTTATTTTCTATGTATGGCTAAACATCTTGTGATTCCCGGGTTGGGATTAGGTTAATGGATACTTTTATTGGATGATTAATTGCAATTGAAGTTATTATTTTCCAACCCTATTCGAGTACTTTGTTTTAATTCTTGTTTTATCAAAACGTGTTTGGTTTAACTTGCTTTGATGTATTGAATCATAATTCGAGAGAAGAGTTTCAATACTAGATTTGTGAGTACTTGACATAAATATTTGCAAGATTGAGAAGTCTGTGAATATTTGTGAGGATATTTAATATTTTGTGCTTTTGGGAGTTGGATGTCTCATGTTGAGTAGAGATGCTAGTATAGATATTCCAATCAACGTTTTTACATACATCTCGAGAGAGAGGGTAAAATACTTTTGTGGTTGTCTTATAGGGAAGAATTATAATACCTTTGGTTGTGATTAATCTGATAATAAAAGGGGATATTAACTGAAACCATAACCCAAGAATCTATTCATCTCCTTGATCTTTCAATCAGCGCTTTACTTTGTCTTTTTAGGATAAATTCTTGTCTTAGTTTTACAAAACCAATTCACTCAATTTCGATCGTCTGGATAAACATAAGGTTATTACAATCCCATTACTTAGTAAAATAATTTATTAGTCCCTATGGATTCGACCTTACTAACCCTATTCTATAAACTGCATCGTACACTTGCGGTGAAGCTAAAAATAAGGCGAACAATAAACTATGACAAATTATTACCAAATAAAATTAACTCGCTGACACAAAATTATTAATTAAGTGATATGAACATGTCTTCTCACCTCCGGGTCGTCACAATCACATTTCATATGCTTATTAGAAAAATCATTAGCACAACAATAATCTTACCATAACAGAATATTCAGATTCATCACTTTCAATTATTATTTATAATAAATTTTTAATGTGAAAAAAATGGGGCGTTACATTATGTTTCAAGGATGATACAATAATATAACCTTAATAGAGATATTAAAAGTTAACTATAGAAACACATTAATATTGTAATTCTTGAAGTAGGGCTAACTAGCTATTTTGAATATGCAATTAGTATTCGTCTTGGAGACGGTGTATGCAAATTTTGTTTCATTTCTAAAACAAAATATGCACCTTTAAAATATGTTTATTTAGTATGTTAATTTGGTGTATGTATCATCTTCTAGTACAATAATTAAGAAATTATTTTAGATATTATTTTGTTGTCAGTCAAATCCTTAGAGTAATTAGGTCTCAGTATGTATGAAACTGCAAGTAAATATTAGTCTGATATATAGTATATCAAACTATATATCAATAACTAGTTATATATGTACACACAATATTGATATATCAAAGTCATGTCTAATTAGAATTTTTTTATTAACGTACATGTTGTTCACACTCTTTGCGATAGCGTGATCTAACTCAAGACGATTCAACAAGGGCATTTTGATTATTAGCTTTTTCCACTTATGAAAAGCATCGTTGACTTTGATATAAAAAATCAAAACATGCAGTTTCAAGTCCTCAAAAGTTACTTTGGAACACCTTAATAAATGTTTAGCAAGTTAGAAATTGGTTTGTTGAGCAATGAATCTACAAGATTTCTGTAATCAATTCATCATATTCTCACAATTCAAGTTAACTTTTTTAATGTGCACAATTTTTTTTTTCATAAATTACAATGATCTTGTAATATCTTGAATGTGTTTGGTTAACTTGCATTACATGGGCTAATATTCTAATATTTCTCTACGTAAAAGATTGAGATAAGTTTCGCTTCTATTCTCCGTCCCAGCCGGCGGTCCGACCGTAGTGCCCGTTTTCAAGACTCCTTTTTGCCAAAACCTACAAACAAGACAAAAATACCCTACGTAACACTCGACATTATAAAATGAGACGTAAAGACACAAAAATATGCACAATCACACATAAGAAAAATAAGAAACAGACAAAACTCACACACAAAATTATTCAAAACATATACCTATCACAATGAATACGTAAATCTGTCGTCGCTAATAGTTGTATAATTGTAATATCACAATTTTCGTGAAAACATTTCGTTTGTTGGTCACAAATATTTGACGACATTATTGTTGCTACTAGTGCATTATTAGTATCGGCATCTTTGTAATTGCAAATACATTGACAATTAACGAAGGGTGACAAAATCCATGTAGAGTAGGACGAGCGAGGCAAGATGTGGAAGGCCTTAGACGACAATGAATCGCTATACGACATTGCAGCTGAGATCATTACACGAGACCATTGCAATCCCTTCCATGATTCATGGGTTGATGTCCCATTGGATCAGCGGATCGACACATATGTTTGATAGGTTATTCTTCATTTTAATCATTATGCATTACATTATGAACTATTCAAGCTGCTTAATATATTTTATTTGTGATTCAAGATTATTTTCCATTGATTGCACCTACAAAAATGGTGTATTACATGAAGTGGTTGAACGAGATACAAAGAAGTGCTATAGGGGTTGGAGGAGTGATCTGCACGGCCACTTTAATAAAATGGTGGTTTGGAGAACCCAGCTCGTGCGGAAGCTATTGTACTAGAAAAAGTTCAAGATTCGATGCATTGCCATCATGTTTGCGATATGTTTATGTTAGACATCGATCAAGTAATTATTTATTTTATATAGATAATTCATTATATAATATGTGTTTGTGAAATTAACTATTGTGCAACAAAAGAGTTCAAGGAACAAGGAGAATCGTGGTAAGAAACACTCTAGGGTGTATACCATACACTCGACATCGTTCCAAGAATGTAAGAAATTATTATATATTTAAAATTACGGTTTTATACACAATTGTGATACAAAATGTTGTTTGATTTGTTAATGTCGGACTTATATTGGACATGTTAACATGGAGATGCAAGAGCCCCTGCATCTATTTGAAAATTGGAGGAACATGCATACACGTAGGGATGTTAGGGTGAATTCTAGAGCCGAGCAGACCTATGTAAGTATAAACAATCACGATTAGTATGTATTGTGTTTTTATAAGTTATATAATACTTTCTAATTTTCAAATTTTTAGCATTGTCTTGAATAGAGATTTACATAGAAAGCAATAACAACCCCCAAGCGTGTAGACGAGCATGCTATCATGTGGGAGGTTCAGGGATAGCGAGGAGGACACATGACTAGAGTTGGGCCCAATCTTCCACTTAGGACCATAGCGGCCTCCCAGCCAACATCATCATCAACTGAAGTCTTCGAGGAGCAGAAGCGTGTGATACGAGAGTCCGCAGGGCAGTACAACACCAAACTATGAGCCATGATCAGTTGGCTGACTTCATCCCCACCATGAGGTAGATGTTCACATGGTTGCGAATAATGTGAAGTATTAGTGGCATCCTTTTGTTGCAGATAATGTCGCCAAGCTAAGTCAGCCTGACAAAAATTTCGAATCGACGACTTATTTCTGACATGATGTCTCTAATACAATCGACACAAATATTAATGTTTTTGCGATAAGTTATTCACAACAATGTTACTTTTGCAACATGTCGCTGCAACAACCTATTTATGATGACTTCAATTCTTTTGCTATGATATTCTTTCGTCGCAAAAACTTTTTTCTGGAGTAGTGATTAAATTGAATGTGTCAGTGAGTGGTAGGTTAAGTAAAACACCAATAAATTGTCTATAATTGTAAATTTACTAAGGTGGGCTAATTTGGAAAACCATTGGTTAGGCTTGTAGGAAAAGGTGTAGAAACATAGCCCACATTAAATTTAATAGATCATCTCATATTCCATTACATAAATGCTCTTTATAGACATTTTCTAAAATATATGTTTGACATGAATCATATACTTGGCAAGTATAAGGGATGTGCAATGAGATGAACTGTCAAATTAAAACAGAAGAGTGGAATAAAGAAGAGTGGAATAAAGGAATAATGCTTGATTCATTGATATAAAATATGCCTGAATGAGCATTTTGTCATTAAAGACATAATATTAAGTATTTTTTATTTTGTGTAATAAATTAATGTTGATGGTTAATAGTTTGTTGCTAAAGAAACTTGTATTTTTTTTTAGTTTTATTTTTCTAATAAATTGTTGCCATAACATTTCATTGGTAAACAACCACACGTAGAAATGAGATTCCATAATGTCGCCAATAATAAAAATAATTTCAGTTATCAAAGATATGGCGAAAAATTATCACGGCTAGGCATATGTTTGTGAGGTATTATTGTAACGGCCCGCCTTCCAGATCGACGACTGTCCCCACAAACCAACATGAGTCTTTCCAGCGTGCTTTGTCCTCACTCACGCGCACCCTGACAGTAGCTTCCCAAGGGGTCACCCATCCCACAATTGTTCCGGGCCAAGCACGCTTAACTTCGGAGTTTTTATGAGATGAGCACCAGAAAAAAAGATGCATCTTGCTGATATGAGTAGTACCTATCAAATCTTTTAAGCTCTCCTCAATCAGTATAGTCCTATACCTACACGCAGTCTCGAGAATCTCCTCTTCTTCGGGTGTGGGATCGGTTCATTCATGTCCCCTCTGCTAGAAGCTGCCGGAGCGCTCTTTGTCCGTGCCTTCTTGCACCGGCGATCACTCCCCGCCCTCTTCGGCCCCGGGCGTCACAAGCCCACCAGCTTCCGCTTGGTTCGCCCCCGAACCACACCTTACTAGGAGAGGTCCCGCTCTGATACTATCTGTAACGGCCCACCTTCCAGATCGACAACTGTCCCCACAAACCAACACGAGTCTTTCCAGCGCACTTTGTCCTCACTCACGTGCACCCTGAGAGCAGCTTCCCAGGGGGTCACCCATCCCACAATTGCTCCGGGCCAAGCACGCTTAACTTTGGAGTTTTTATGAGATGAGCACCAGAAAAGAAGATGCATCTTGTTGACATGAGTAGTACCTATCAAGTCCTTTAAGCTCTCCTCAACTGTATAGTCCCATACCTACACAGTCTCAGAATCTCCTCTTCTTCGGGTGTGGGATCGATTCATTCATGTCCCCCTCCGCCTAGAAGCCTGCCAGGAGCCGCTCTTTGTCCGTGCCTTCTTGCACCGGCGGTCACTCCCCGCCCTCTTTGGCCCCGGGCGTCACAATTATTTAGTATTAGTGGCAACAATATTCGTCGCAAATTTTTGTGATGACTTGTTACATTTTTGTTGCTAAAATATTTTTCTGTGATCTTAGCTTATAACAATGAAATTATTGGCAAAATCTTTTGTTTCTAAGTAACCAAACGCTTGTTATGGATAGGCATGTATTATTTGTGATGAATTTTGGCATTGTTATAAATCAATTCTGCAGTAGTGGTTGTCAATATGTGAAAACATGCTAGTCATACTCTTATCATTGTACTACCATACTATGTTTTTTCACAAATGGAGACACTATAAAAAACATCATGCTTACCTACAAAAATGATTTTGTCACAATATTTTATAGTTACCTACAAAATACTAGGGGTGTTAATTCGGGTAGGGTCCATGTTTGCAGGTCCGGGTTCGTGGGTTTACGTGTCAGAACAGCTAACCCGAACCCGACATGTTTAACTATTCGTGTCAAAATCTTGAACCCAGATCCGACCTGCTTATTTCACAGGTAACCCAGACTCGACTCACTTAACCCGTTTAATAAAATTATTTTTATATACATTAAATAATTTTAACTGAATAAATCTATTTTTTAAAATCAATCACTTTGATACATTATTCAATCAATAAACAATATCACAAAATTCACAACATACAAAAAGAAATAACATAATTGTATAAATAACATAACATACTAATCATATTTCGAGTACAACATTCAAAAGGACGTGCAAAATAATAACAACATACATAATTAAGGAGGTTTTTATCATTTAAGTTTTAAGGATATGTCTTGTTTGTTGTTTTTCCTTACAACTAATTATTTATTTGATTTTCTTTCAAATTCACAAACGGGTTATACGGGTTAAATGAGTCATTGTAGGTTGACCCGGACCCGACCTATTTAATTGGTAGGTTATTCAGGTTCGACCCAAATTCGACCCGGACCCATGAAGATTGGACCATACCTATTAATTTCGTGTTAGATTTGTGTCGGGTCCGAAATTGACACTCCTATAAAATACCAATAACATAAAAATATTGTTTTCCCCCAAGCTATATTGACCAATTACCGACCAATCACAATAATTTATAAATTTACCAACAAAAACATTGTAGGTATTTACTAATAATATTAAATTTTGTTGGTAAATATTTACTTTTTATGATTTTTACCTACACTTTACAGTTATATTAATAATTACCTACGGATTTTTCTATAGATAAGTTGGTTTTTTTTGTAATGTGTATAAAACATAAGTAAATGTTGAAACCTTCTATGAAATATAATATACTTGTATGAAAATTGTTGTTGAACCACATACTAGCCTATAATTGTTTCTCCCGTTCTTTAAAATGAAGGGAGGGGAGGCAAGGTAGACTTAAGTTCTCAAATGATATATTCTTATTTTTCTTAATTAATTATCACATAGGATAAAAGTAATTGACATAATCTGTGACAAAATAGAGAAAGAATGTATTTTAGATTTCTATATGGCTGCAAGCATTGTCAGGGGACTATGAAAATGATAGCCAAGTCATAATATATTACATATAAGTAAATGAATTTCAATGTACTTAATTAAGACCTTTTGAAGAGATTGACACAAAACGAATTAAGTGGACAATAGTTGTAGGATTTCATACCTTGTACAATGTATTATCGAATCTCTGTTTAGCTTTGGGGCCTCGTATTTTCATTTATTTTATTAGGAAAGAATTAAGTTTCACTTTCGGAAAAAGAAAAGAAAGGAATCCCAAGTGATTCATATTCAAGATATAGCTTCACTAGTACAAAATTGACCATTTGCATCGGTTGTAAACTACTTTGAGCATTGTTTCCAACGTCGATGCTTATGAATGCGATGCTACATAATCGCATGTATAGACATCGGTTTCAATCGATGCCTAAAGTTAGTTTCGGTATCAACTCATAACAACAACCGATGCCTATTGTTATTTTTTTAATATAATTTTTCTTTTCAATTTCTGACCTCCAAGCTATTGTCCAATGTGAATTTCATTAAATTAACTTGAATGAATGAGAAGAAAAAAATAGCTTAACAGAAATAAAAAACACAGATAATCGTCTGATTTCTACATACATATATGAACAAAACCGAAATCTATTACAACAACTAATAGTGGCAAAGTAACGTATCACAAACAGACCTCTCATCACACTGAAAACAGAAACAATTTTCTCACAAACATAAAACCAAACAAATATCAAACATAAAAGCAGTCATTCTTGAAGCATGAATGTCGGCGCGAAAGAGTTACAACTGGTATTAAAATTAGTAGTATGAAAACAATTATCCCTCCAAATGATCCAATTAAAGACCCCGGAATCCTCTCACAAAAAGAATTAAATTGTTGGCAAATGACAAAACAGTTGGTTCTGGTATTCCCCTTATGCGCCAAGTACACGATTGCTGCTACTAGCAGTCAAAAGTGCCAGCATTCCCTTCAAAGACAAATACTTATTGCAATTAATCCTTTGCTACAATGCTACATATAATTTGTAATAAAGGGATTTTGATATCTCACTTTTTGTTACCATTGACAACATCAGAAGCAAGAGTGGGGATATAAATGCCTGCATAAGACTCACCCACAATATAAAATGGATTGGCAATGAACTCTGGAAATTGCTCAAACCACTGGGAAAAGCCAAAGAAGAATTAATTTAGTTAATCGTATTTTCTTGAGCAAAAACATTGTTAACAATAAACTGCAGGTTTTGTTCAAACAAAGACACAAGTATGATGCAAAGTACCGTAACAAGGAAAATATGAGTTTCAGCTGCTAAGTCACAGCATACTGCAAAACAAAATGAGGATTCTACTGAGCAGCAACACAATCAAACTAAGTAAACAGATGATATGATAATTATCTGGACTATTAATTTATTCTTTGGTTCAACTCCTTTTTAGAAGCTTGCCGTGCAAGATAACATCTCAACTACACAATCTTCACTAGTTGGAGTTACTACTAAGTCTAAAGCTGATGCAACCTCAAAACTGAAAAGTTGAACCTGTGGTAAGATACGCCTGCATGTATTTCATATCAGTTAGTGCCAATAATTACAATTTACATTTATATACAAAAGGGATAATTAGAAAAATTCCCCTAAGGTTTGGGCTAATGTTTTTGAAAATTGCAGAAAACCCCTTAAGATTTGATTGTGTATTCAATATAATGAAGTAACTGTAATATATAAATAGAAACCTTAGAATTTGAGAGTTTTTACATTTGCCGAGCTAAGGCAAGTAACTAATAACTTCAATAGATTAATTAAATATGAGAATTATCGAAAGAAGAGATGTAGTTCTATTTGATATTAAATATTTCAAATATCCAGAAAACAATCTCAAGCTTATATATGAAGGTGCCTAAAATAGGATTTAAATCTAACAAACTAGATCGATGCTTAAGAAAATTAAAAGGACAGAGAGGTTAGAGACCCAGCGCTAACCCTGGAGGATTTGAGACACAATTATGAGAAGATCAATTTAATAAGGTCAACATCCTAATCGCTCTGCAATATACCCAAACTGAAATCAAACCAAAGAAATTAAACACGACGACAAATTTTGTCGTTCAAACATACTCAACACCCCAAGAATCTTGAACTCACACTACCAAAAAGAAAAAAAAATGAAGCGATCTTTGAGTGGAAGAAGATTGGTGCAACGACGGGGGGCGGCTGCTTGCGAGATCGGGCGATGGCCTGGGCTGCTAGACGGTGGGCTGCTAGACGGTGGGGTTAATACCTGAAAAGTGAGAGTTAAGAGGCTGAGGGGTTAATTGATCCTTTAAGCTAATTAAAAACAAAAAAATTTATCCTTTAACTAGTTAAATCACTCTATGCATCAAAGGTAGCAAGAATATTGGACTCCCAGATAGCAACGTATAAATTATAATCTATAAAGCAAAGTCAGAAACTTTTATCACACTTTTCTTTCCAGATGTGAATAAAATTATTGCTTCATGAGCCATAACTTACAAGAATTTGGTGATTTTATTTACATACAAAGAATTGTATGGTCCATGTGAGTCAAAGCTCAATGGAAGAACAAAACTAAACAATAGTTACTAACCATTTGGCTTGTTGATTCCCATTCCAAATGCAACCTGCAAGACAACAAATTTTTTATGATTCTTTGGCATCATTATACTAAAAATACAATATCTCCTGAACATACTGTGCCAACAATCACTTGTAACTTGCCATTTCTCCACCTATGACGTCAAATCACATAAGAAACTCAATGTCAACCATATTATATAACAAATAACCACTAACCTTATCAAAAATTGACAAATCCAGCAATTTCAAAGACTAAAGCCTAAATGAGCTCTAAAAGCCAATTAGATATATAACAACTAATTAAATAACTACAACCACGTGATGCCCAAAACAAAAGATATATTCGGATGCCAAGTGAACTCATTAAAGTCTCATTATCCAATATTTTTAAAGCACTGTTTAATTTTCCACACCAGATCCCTAAACAGCCACTGATACTCATCAAACCATTTTCCACATCTGCATGATAATAATTAGTTGAACCAATTTAAAAAAAATATACATGCCAAATATCAATGAAATATATATATATATATATATATATATATATGAAAGAATTTAAGGTCCCTAACTTTCTCAGAATAGAGTGTTGTTACAAGTGCCAGTAACACTTGTACCAACCCGCAGCGGATAAACACTAAAACACAGAGATAAAATTTGTTTACAAGTATAAAAATACTTGTAAACGTGCCAGCAGGGCGAAATATATTCACTAGTTGAAGTATTGTTTACAGAACTCAATCGAATGACTCAACTAGTACGAAACCTATCAAAACTCCTTTGTATGAGTAGATCTAAACTTTGTAAAACAACTCGTCCAAAAAGATAGAATATGAACTATTCAGAACTCCTATGAAAACAACAGATGGACGAAAAACAGAGAAACAAAGACTTCGATCTTCAGGTGTTGAACTGTACTTGGCAGAAAGACTTCCTTCAACACTCAATCGTGTAGTATATCGACTTTATTTCTCTCTAGCAGAATCGATCTCTCTCGGATATATGCTCTCTCGTTGTAATTCTCGCATCTTGAATTATGTGGGAATCGTCCCTCTTTATATAGGCAATCCATTGAAGAGTTTGAGTCCCTATAAAACAAAGAAGAAAAGAAACATAGTGGAAATAGGATTCCTAATCATATAAGGACTAGAACTCTTTTAAACATATCCCTAAAAATCGATCCTTCCATAATCCAAAACTCAAGAATCCGGTTTTAATACAATTCTTTTCTAAATCAACTTCCTTTATTTAATAAATCCTTTTTCAAGAAGTAACCAAGAAAGGCAAAACACCAAAAATATATTTTCCGAAAAATAAAAGAAAATATTAATTAACCATGAAAAATACGGATCTAACATTCTCCCCCTTTTTGCCTTTCTCGGACAAAACATCAAACTCAAGCAAAGGATTTATAAAAATAAGTAAGTAACTCCCCTTAGTTGAAAATCGGTGAAAACAAAAATTTTCTCCCCTTAATCAAAAACGCCCGCTTCACAAAGTGTTCCTACACGAATAGAACACTTACGAACACCTCAAATCAAAAATGGTTAGTATGTAAATGCAATATCGATGTATGAGAGCAAGAGTCAACAGACTCCAAATGCAGAAAGATATCAGACACCAATCATTAGGCAGTTCAATACGCATTATGAAATGTTAGCACATCAAAAGATATTAGAATATCCCAGCATAGGTTTTAAGTAGCAAAAGTGCTAAACATGCCAAAACAAATGTAAGTACTCCAAATAGGATGTTAATCAAATTTATACAAATCGTCTTCAAAATCAAAGTTTAAGTCCATATCATCCCCAGCTGCTTCCTTTCCTTTATCCGTTCCTGTATTAGCTCCATCCTTTGCACCCAGCGTTGCATCTCCCCCTCCACTAAAGCTCGGTTCAGTACTCGATTGCACCACCTCGGCCTCATCTCCCCTTTTTGTCCGTAAAGGTGAGAGCAAGCCAAGTAAATGAGCTTTGAAGTTCTCAAAGTATCTTGAATGTGTTGTTTGGCCGAGTGATTTCTTTGATCGGCAAAGGCCAATTGTCCCGCATAAAAGACTCGACCCACGAGATGTAGCATTTGGAAAATCAAAAGCGAGGCATAGGAACGTTAGAAGTGTTGGGAGAATCCGATGGCACACTTGGTGGAACACCTCGGATGCCACAGGAGGAATAGGTTCGAACATCTTCACCAGGGAAGCGAAGAGGTAGGTCCTTCACCCTATCTCCTTTGAACAATTTATGAGAAATTGTAAACGATTCGAGTTCAAGTGAAAAGGAATCCCCACTAATCGAGTTAAGACCTTGAGAGGTCAAAATTAAATAGATCAATGAAGGATACGGAAAGCATGTTGTACGGAAGATTCAAAGAAACCCCATTACCATGTCGAACACCAACTGTCCAAAATTCAAAGGAATCCCTGTCCCAATTTTAAACAACACCACAGCCTGTTCCTTTGCAACTGACGTACTGTGAGAGGTCGGAATCCAATTTTGCACTGAAATCTTATGTAGAACAGAGTAAAGAGACGTGAGTCTAGAAGCGGGAAGTTTTGAAGGATGAACAGGCCAAGTTTGAACTCGGTCCCCAGTGATTGTGCGAACAACCTCATTGTAATCATCCACTAAGGCACCTTCTTCAAAGTCAGGGGTGCCATAAAAGGTGTTAATAATTTGGGGCGAAAAATCATAAACCTTGTTTCGAACAAACACCTTTCCATACTTCGCACCCTACGATTTTTGGCAATAGACTCCAAGTTCGCATAAAATTCTAATACCACATTCCTAACAAACGGTAATGCAAGATGTTACGATTGCTCAACAAGTTGCGCCTTTGAAATAACTGAACAATGTTATTTTTCTCAAAAAGATCATGCTCAATTCGCTTTTCACAAATAAATTTGCGGTCTTCCATAGTTTTGAAACGGTTGAAAGCACCTTCAGTGTAAAAAGAGAAAGAGTAGGCTTTACTTATCTCAAACTCCTCGGTCAAAAAGCGAGAGAGATTCAAAGGATGTATCGAGATGAAGGAGTTGTAGCGGCTTTCGAGTGCACAAATGAATCGGTGTTGCAACAGGAGTGGAAACACTTGGAGGAACACTTGATGCAGCCTTTCCAATATCTGTCTCAGGCACCAACTCAGGGTCGGTGTCATCATCCTTATCATCTTCCTTTCGGGCATCAAAGTCCTCATCATCGAGTTATCGACTCGATGCGCTCCGAGTCGAGGGGTGTTGAACCGAGTGGCAACACTTTTACCACTCTCCGTGTTGTACTTGACCTGTGCTCGTCTTTAAAGCTTCCAAAATTTCAGCCCCTTCTTCTGCAGAACCTTTGTCGGACCCTTTTCCTTGTTCTTTCGTACCAGACCCAAACGCAGATGTACTTTTCTTCTTGCGCGGAGTGGTCGAAGCTGCCTTCTTAACCGGAGGTTTCTTGACAGGAGATTTCTTGGCCGGAGGCTTTGAAACTTTGGGTTTCTTGATAGAGCTCCGAGTTCTTGATCGCCGAGCCATCACATACCTGGAAACATCCTCATCGGAATCGGATTGCAACGGAATATCAGGGAACAATGACGGTTCTCCCCCTTTCTTGGATGATCGTCTAACAGGCTTCTTTTCTCTTTTCGGATTTCCTTGCGATGGTGACCCCGTACCTGCAGTTGAGCCAAAACCCCTCTTTTTCGAAATCGACGATTTTGGAGGGTTTAAAGGTGTTTCGTGAGAGGCCATATCTGGGAGATCTTCAACATTGATGACATTTTCAGTGTCATCTGGTGGAAAAACACCAATTGGAATTGGGGTTTCACCCAAGAACCATGGCGGAGTTTGAATCCAAAATGGCTTGAGTTTTCGAGTGGGTTTTCTTGTGGAGTTTCTTGCGGATTTTACGTGGATGTGGGTTCGGTTTACGTAAATTTGTGGATTCTTCGGAGAACAGGAGTAGGGAATTTTGGGTTCTCGTCGATGGGGGCACCTGTTCCGTAAATGCGGCAGAGTTTCAAGATTTTGAGTCGAGGTGTCTTTGCGGGGGTGTTGCAGACTGCATCGACTCTGTGTCGGAGGTGGAGGCGTAGATTGCACTTTGGGGTTGATCGACGCCGATTCGCGGTGGATTTCGCAGAGTTGATGGAGTCGTACTGCGCAACAGCCGAGACGATGAAGATGACGACGGACTAGCGGTTGGGCTGAACATTCCTGAAATGCCTGAAATAATTCTCTTCATTGTGGATTAGTAGACAGTGAAATATACAAAGAGAAAAAAAAATTTCAGAGACAAATTGGGAAGAAGAAATCTCTGTGTATGTTTGTAGATTGTGAGAGAGAGTGAGATGTGATATGAAGTGTGACAAGCAACAGGTCAATCACATTAAGTACTCTAAGTACAAGTGGCGGTTATTAGGAGAGAGAAGGAGACCCAAATATATCCAATTTCCCGAGAAAAAAAACGGGAAGAAAAAATTAAGACCGATTTTCAAATTTGATTTTAAATTACAAGTCTCCAAAATATATGAAATACTTAACCGCAAATTTAGATAAGATAGTCTTTGAGATAATGTCAAATATATCCATGTATATCACAATCCATATAACACCACAAAACTTAAATCACCACAAGATTCAACAATTAGGAGGAGAAAAATCAAGATTGCATAATATCCAATGGATTCCAAAATTCATTATTCATCAATTTTCACCAAAAATGCATGTCCTAATTATGTCTAGATATGAAAAGAACAAAAAGTAAACAACACACTAGTGGGGGACTAATATTAGGCGACATTGTCATCGAGTGTTGTAACACCTTGAGAGACACCTTTACGCCGATTCAATGAATAGTGATCCGCATACCCAAAGATAAGGATTTTTCGAGTTTTTCTTATGATTTTTCAAGATTCATGCCGTTTAGCCAAATGGGTAGCTTTCACACAAAAACCCAAAGGTAGCTTTTTATCACAAGATCATGCCGCTTGAAACACTTTTTATAAGGTAAGAATTGGTCAAAAGGATTAGCCGCACTCAAAGGGTGGGGAGGTAATTGTTTCCCTCAAAGGCCTCAAAACATGATCGAAATATTTTTTTAAAACTCATCGCCTTGGTAAAATATATTACGATTTTGTAAATTGGAAACATCCACTCACATCGACTTATCGATTGAACCCTCTTGGGTACATTACGAGAACTTTGTCAAGCTAATTTTAGTCGTGCGATGCAAATCTAACTAAATGCATGAATGCAAGATAAAAAAGCAAACATGAAAAAGGTGTTGCGGCAAGTGTTCTTGTGTGGTAGCCGCAACACTTATACTGAATGTTAGATCGCACACGAGACAAGAGACTTCCTTAGAGTGGAGAATCTCTCAAAATCTAAAGCTTTGGTGAAAATATCGCCTAACCGATTTTCGGTACCAATGTATTCTATGCGAATAATGTTTTTCTCAACCAAATCACGAATAAAGTGGTGTCTTATGTCTATGTGTTTTGTGCGAGAGTGTTGTACAGATTCTTTGAAATATCAATAGCACTTGAATTATCACAATAAATGGTTAAGATATCACTATGAAGACCATAATCCTCAATCATTTGATTCATCCAAAGTAATTGGGAACAACAACTCCCAACAACATATTGGTTCTGAATGAAAGAGAAACACAATTTTGTTTACGATTGTACCAAGATACCAAATTATTACCAAGGTAGAAACAACCACCGGTTGTACTTTTTCTCATCATCAACGTCTCGGCCAGTCAGTCACTCAAACCAACTAGATTTGTGTTTGTATCTTTAGTGTACCAAATTCCTAGATTAGTGGTGCCTCCAATATATCGAATAATTCTTTTCAAGGCTTTCAAATGAGTGATCTTAGGATTGGCTTGATAACGAGCACACAAACACACACTATACATGATATCGGGGCGGCTGCGATTAAATACAACAGACTACCTATCATGCTTCTATACAAAGTGTTATCAACACTTTCAGCAACATCTTCTCTACTAAGTTTTTGACTCGAACCCATGGGAGTTTTCATATGAGATGCACTATCTAAGTTAAATTTCTTCACCAAATTTCGTGCATATTTACTTTGAGAAATAAAAATCCCATCCTTCGATTGTTTGATTTGTAAGCCCAAAAAGTAGTTCAATTCACCAACCATACTCATTTCAAATGTAGATGACATACAATCAACAAATTCTTTCAACAATTTTTGACTAGAAGCACCAAACACAATATCATCCACATATATTTGAGCAATTAAAATACTATGATTAGTTCTTTGAATGAAAAGAGTCTTATCCACTTCACCACGTTTAAAACCCATTTGGAGTAAATGTTCGGTTAATCTACCATACCAAGCTCTAGGGGGGCTTGTTTAAGACCATAAAGAGCCTTTTTAGCTTAAACACATGGTTTGGCTTATAGGGGTCTTCAAAACCTTTTGGTTGTTCAACATAAGCTTCTTCATTTAAAATCCGTTTAAAAAAGCACTTTTAACATCCATTTGGTGAAGTGTAAGATCGAGGTGACAAAGTATAGCAAGAAGAAGTCTAATGGACTCAATTTGGGCTACGAGGAGCAAAGGTTTCATCAAAGTCAACCCCTCAACTGTGTATACCCTTGAGCCACCAAGCGAGCTTTATTACGCACAATGTTTCCGATTCATCGTTTTGTTTTTGAAAATCCATTTAGTTCCAATCACATTCACATTATCGTGTCTAGGAACTAAATACCATACATCATTTTTAGCAAATTGATCAAGTTCATCTTGCATAGCATTAATCCAAAATTCATCTTTCAAAGCCTCATTGATATTCTTAGGCTCAAAATTAGAGATAAAGCGGCAAGTTCTTACCAGTGCGGTTTGAAGATAAGTATGCATTTCTTACCATGTCACGGTAGTTTACCTTCTCCTTTTCTTCGTGTTCGTACACCTTCATAACTTCACCTATCACTTGAGTAGTTGGGTGATTTTTTTTCCGAATTTTGCTTGTATGTCTCGTACGATCAGTCACATGATCATCAAGTACTTGGTTTTGTTCGTTCTCATGATCGATTCGGTTTAAATCTGTTTCCCGCAGTGTGTTTACAGTCTTCTTTGCTGCGGTGTGTCTCAACATCTGTTGGAACACTGCACCGACATCCGTTGTAACACTTGTTCAACTTCGCCGAACTGACTTAGATGTAATATTTGTCTCAATTAGATCGAGACACGATCTTCTTGATTTTTCCCTGCAAGGTCGGCTAGATCATCGAAAACAACATTCACGGTTTCCATAATTGTCCTTGTTCGGAGGTTAAAAATCCTATAGGCATGACATTAGTGGAATATCCTAGAACAAACTCTTATCGCTTTTAGAGTCAAATTTAGCAAGTTCATCTCTATCATTCAGCACATAGCACACACATCCAAATACATGAAAATATTTAAGGTTAGGTTTCTTACCTAAAAGTATCTCGTACGGAGTCATAGTACTTCCTACCCTCAAATACACACGATTTGTAATATGGCATGCGATGTTTAAGGCCTCGGCCAAAAACGTTTGGTCAAATTTTTCGAACTTAACATGACTCGTGCCATTTCTTGTAGTGTTCGATTTTTCCTTTCCGCCACCCCATTTTGTTGTGGAGTTTTGGGTGCGGAGAACTCATGAGAAATACCTTTCCTATCACAAAAGGTTGAAAAAGATGAATTTTCAAATTCTTTTCCATGATCGATTCTTATTCTAGCAATAGTGACACCGCACAAATTGCACACCTTCTTATGCAAATTTATGAAAGACTCAAAAGCATCAGATTTTTCACGTAAGAAACGAACCCATGTAAAACGAGAGAAGTCATCAACACACACAAAAGAATATTTCTTTCCTCCAACACTTTCAACCTCAATAGGACCCATAAGATCCATGTGAAGAAGTTCAAAACAATGGGGTAGTGTGAAAGTGTTGTGACACTTGGTGTGACACGCGGGTTTGTTTACCTTTTTGACAAGATCCACACACATAGGTATTTTTAGTGTTCAGTTTTGGTAATCCTCTTACAGCTTCATATCTGACAAGTTTCTCAATCATTTTAAAGTTCACATGTCCTAACTTTTGATGCCATAAATCCGTCTCATTCAAATTAACACTATGATAAGCAGTAATACCACCAAATTGGTAGCAATTATCAACGGATCTTAAACCTGCTAAGATGCAAACATTAGCATTGTCAAATACTTCACACGAATTTTTATCAAATTTAACATACAAATCACAAAGTTGGCTAATGCTAAGTAGGTTCGCAGAGAGCCCTTCAACATGTAAAACGTTTCTGAGCTTAGGAAGACCTTTTACATTCAGAGTACCTTTACCAACTATTTGTCCTCGAGCACCACCACCATATGTGACTTTACCTCCGTCGAACAATTCATAGTCCGTTAGGTATTCTTTGGTTCCTGTCATGTGGCGAGAGCATCCACTATCGAAGTACCAAGATCCTGTAATGTTAGACCTCAAGGATGTATATATAACATTACAAGTCAACTCAGTTTTGCGGACCCAAATAGTTTTAGTCGAGGTGTTGTTAGAAGTGTGTGAGGACACTCGTGAAAACACTTGACCATAAAATTTTTGACGTTTTAGATCAGACTTTAGCTTATAGCAGTATGGTTTAATGTGGCCAGGTTTATAGCAGTAATGACAGATATAATGTCTTTTTCTTTTCTGTGGCTTTTCACTAGAACAAGAAGGATCATCAATAGAAGAATTTGAAGCCTTAGAGTCTTCAGATCCTTTTACAAAAGTAGGAGTTTTGTATCCCAAGCCAGTTTTCTCTGTATTTCCTAGAGCTAGGATTTCGTCAAGTTTAGCTTTGCCAGAATTAAGCTTTCTCAATGTCTCAAGAGATTTCTCAAGTTCAGATTTTACCTTTTCTAACTCCTCATCTTTCCTGGTTAGCATGATTTCCAGACGTGTCAGGGAATTCTTCTGCTCCTCGTTCTCCTTTGTAAGTTTTTCATTCTCCTTTGTCAGGCATCCGATGTATTCAACACGTTTTTCCCAATCGTGGTATAATTCTTGGTAAGCGTCCATGATGTCATGTTCTTCATTATCGGAGTCCTCAGCAGCCTGGATATCTGTTTCAACTAGAGAGGCAGATGTTAAGCAAAACGTATTTGAAGGGTTAGAAAGAGTATACCTGTTAGGTGTTGGAATGTCTCGAGCAACACCTCGAGAGACACCCAATGGATTGATTTGCATCGTCCTTTTCTCATTGATGATTGTCATGAGAGCAGTATTGTCATCATTCTGACTCGAGTTTTCTTCCTCTGACTCATCATCTCTCAAAGTAACACTCAAATTCATACCCTTTTTACGTAAAGTATTTGCACATTCATTGGTATAGTGCCCAAAACCGGTGCATGCTCTACATCTGACCTTTTCAATATCAAACTGATTCCCAATTTTATCTTGATTTCTATCAGGCATATTCCTTTGAGGGTATTTAGGAGCATTAGGTTTAAAAGGTTTGTTGGTTTTGGAAGGAAACTGAGTTTTGCTTTTGTTTTTCATGATTTTACCGAATTTTTAGCAAACATAGCCATAGATTCCTCACCTAATTGATTCCTCAACCTCTTTAGTTAATTGAGCCAATTCACTAGATTCATTAGGTATTACCAGAGCAATGCTTTTCCCTTTTGGTCTCCTTTTGTCGACAAAATTGAGTTCCCAAGTTTTGAGGATTCCAAATTTGCTAACTCATCGAGTCGTAGTGTTGCAATGTTTGATAATTCTTCAACCGCAGCAATCTTAATATCAAACCTTTCAGGTAGGGAACGCATCATCTTGCTTACTAACCTGGAATTTGAGATTGGCTCACCCAGAGATTGAGATTCATTGGCGATGTCACATAGTCGTCCATGGTAAGATGTAATATCTTCATCTTCCTCCATCTTCAAATTTTCAAACCTAACGCCAAAAATGTCGTAACTTGGAGAGACGAACACTTGCGAACCTTCACAATGTTTTTGCGAGCCTCCCATGTCGTCCTTGGTCAGGTATAGTTGCGAGATGATTTTAAACATGTTGAAATCGATTGCACCAAAAATCGCATTGAGAGCCTTGAATTGTAGTTCGCAAGTTGAATATCTTCATTGGACCAACTTATTTCATCTTGATTTATGTAATCGCCATCGACATCTATGATTTTTGGAGGAGTCCATCCAACTGAACAATGTAGCGCCAGGCTTTCTCATCAATTGATTTTATAAAAGCCCGCATCTTGATCTTCCAAATTGAGTAGTTAGATCCATCCAACATAGGTGGACGAAACATAAAAAACTTGACTATCCATTGCTTTCTCGAACTTAGGATCAACACTTAGTGAAATCAAGTGTTGGCTCGATACCAATTGAAAGAATTTAAGGTCCCTAACTTTCTCGAGAATAGAGTGTTGTTACAAGTGCGATAAACTTGTACCAACCCGAATGATAAACACTAAAACACAGAGATAAAATTTGTTTACAAGTATAAAAATACTTGTAAACGTGCCATGCGACAGGCGAAATATATTCACTAGTTGAAGTATTGTTTACTGAAACTCAATCGAATGACTCAACTAGTACGAAACCTATCAAAACTCCTTTGTATGAGTAGATCTAAACTTTGTAAAACAACTCGTCCAAAAAGATATAATATGAACTATTCGAACTCCTATGAAAACAACAGATGGACGAAAAAGAGAAAACAAAGACTTGATCTTGGTGTGTTGAATCGTACTTGAAGACTTCCTTCAACACTACGAATCGTAGTATATCGACTTTATTTCTCTCTAGCAGAATCGATCTCTCTCGGATATATGCTCTCTCGGTTGTAATTCTCGCGTCTTGAATTATGTGGGAATCGTCCTCTTTATATAGGCAATCCATTGAAGAGTTTGAGTCCCTATAAAACAAAGAAAAAAGAAACATAGTGGAAATAGGATTCCTAATCATATAAGGACTAGAACTCTTTTAAACATATCCCTAAAAATCGATCCTTCCATAATCCAAAACTCAAGAATCCGGTTTTAATACAATTCTTTTCTAAATCAACTTCCTTTATTTAATAAATCCTTTTTCAAGAAGTAACCAAGAAAGGCAAAACACCAAAAATATATTTTCCGAAAATAAAAGAAAATATTAATTAACCATGAAAAATACGGATCTAACAATATATATATATATATATTGTTGTCACAAATGAAAGACAAAGAGTCAAAGTCGCTCTAAGATGTTTCTTATTAGGATAAATTTTCGATTACATAAGAGTGTTTAAGTGAGTCTTTTTATAGACTCATGCTTGAATCTAGACTCTTCCACTTAATTATTTTTGCTTGATTACAAAGCATAGGTAAATGTATTTTTGACCAACTAGAACAATACTCCTAGATGAATCTAGAACATGACTCTTGAGAATTACAAATTAATTTCAACACCCTTGCTTAATTTGTAATTTTCAAATTGACTCTTATGCTTCTCAAACTTCTCAAAAGTGACGGCCTTGGTCGAATACTGCTTAGGTTGTTCACTTGTCTTTGATGTAGTCAATATTTATATCTTCCTTTCCAACCAAGTCTCGTACAAAGTGATGACGAAGCTCTATGTGTTTTGAACGAGCATGAAACACAGGATTCTTCGTCATTAAAATAGCGGTTTGTTATCACAAAAGATTGTGGTAGCTCAGGCTTTTTAATTGCAAATTTTCCAACAATCTTCGCAACCAAACCGCTTGACATGCGGCAAAGATCGCAATTGCTTTGTGTATTCTCGCCTTTAAGATGACAAAGCAATCGTTTTTTGTTTTCTTGAACTCCAAGAGATTACATTCGAGCCAAGCCAGAAAATATATAGCCCGATGTGCTTTTTCGATCATCGACCGATCCGGCCCAATCACTGTCTGAATAACCGAGCAATTTGCACTCATGTTCTTTTTCATATAAAATCCATTGCTTCTTCGTCCCCTGAAGATAACGAAGTATCCTCTTTGCAGCTGTGAAATGATTTTTACTTGGATTAGTCATATACCGAGAAACTACGCTTACGGTGAAAGCTATATCAGGTCTAGTATGGGTAACATAAATCAGAGAACCCACTAGACTCCTGAAGAGCGAAGCATCTGCCTGATAAGCGCCATCCTTTTGCTGCAATTTTTCATTGAACATCATCGGGGTTGAAACGGGTTTGCACTTTGCCATGTGAAACCTTTCCAACAAATTTTTGATATATTTTTCTTGTGAAAGAAAAATTCTCCCTTTACCTTGCACAACTTGAATTCCCAAAAAGTATCTCATCATACCGAGGTCAGTCATCTCGAACTTGCTCATCGTTTGCAGACTTTACGTCTAGCTGGTAAACTTTTAACTCAAAATTTGCTGCAATAGCAAGTGCAGTCCGGATTGTTTCAATTCTCGCAACTGGGGCAAAAGTTTCGTTGAAATCAATACCGGGCTGTTGGGAATATCCCTTCGCAACCAGACGCGCTTTATATTTTTTCACCGAACCTCTTCATTAAACTTGGTTTTGTAAATCCACTTCAAGCCAATGACATCTTTTTTGTTGGACAAGTCCACGAGCTCCCAAGTTTTATTTTTCTCAATCATATTAATTTCTTCTTTCATTGCGTCAATCCAAACTTGCTCCCTTGCTGCTTCTTGAAAATCTCGTGGTTCACAGAAAAATGCAACATCACAGTTCTCATAAATATCTTTCAACGATCTGAATTTTTTCACAGGACTTTCTTGATCATTCGGACTTTCATAACTTGAGGCCGATGTTTTTTGAGGAGCTGATGAGGTACTTGGCTCTTGAAATACTCCTTGTGTTGAAAGTGGCTCGGTAAATTCTGCATTTAAATGAGGTGCTTCATTTGGCGTCTTCCACTCCCATGATGCACTTTCATCAAAAATTACATCTCTTGAGATTATAAGTTGATCGGAGATTGGGTTGAGCAATCTGTATCCTTTTGATTCGTCACTGTAGCCAATGAAAATAAATTTTTCTCCCTTCTTGTCAAATTTTTCTCGTCGTTCTGCAGGGATATGAGCGTAAGCGATGCACCCAAAAATTCTCAAGTGATCAATAACAGGCTTACGTTGATTCCAAGCTTCAAATGGAGTCTGATTTCGGACTGCTTTTGTCGGCGATCTGTTTAGTAAATAAACAAAGACTATTCACAAATTTTCGCCCATAAATTGTTTGGCAAATTTTCCCCTTTCAGCATGCTTCTTGCCATTTCGACCACCGTTCGATTTTTTCTTTCAGCAACTCCATTCTGTTGAGGGCTTCGGCTGACTGTGAGTTGCCTTTGAATACCATTTTCCTTGCAATATTTTAGAAATGGAGAGCTTATGAACTCCCCTCCGCGATCCATTCGGAGCATCTTCATTTTGAAACCACTTTGCGTTTCTGCCATTGCTTTGAATTGGAGAAATACTGAAAAAGCTTCTGATTTCTCATGAAGAAAGAATACCCACATCATCCAGCTATAGTCGTCAATGAATAGAATAAAATACCGTTTACCATTCAAAGACGGAGTTCGCACCGGACCACAAATACCCGAATGCACTAACTCCAAAGGTTTCTTTGCCCGCCAAGATGTTTTTGGAAATGGTAAACGATGTATTTTTCCATAAACGCAACCTTCACAGATATGATCTTCATTTTTAATATCAGGAAACCCTTCAACCATTTTCTTTTGCTTGAGAGTGCGGAGTCCGTTTGTGTTCAAATGACCATATCTCAAATGCCATAAAACGGATATATTCATGGACTCAGAATTAAAGGCGAATTGATTTCCGGATGGCATGATAAGAGGGAAGACCTTCTTTATGTTCATTTGAATTTCAGCAACAACTGCACTATTTTTCTTATCAAATATAGTGCCTTTTCCATCGTCAAATGTGACAGAATACCCATTTTGCATGAGTTGTCCAACACTCAAAAGATTTTGAGTTAATTTAGGTACGTAAAGAACATCATGAATAAACTTCTTGTTACCTCTTTTGGTGTAGACACCGATGGTTCCTTTTCCTTCGCATTTTGAATATTTCCATCACCAAGCTTTACTTGAGAGCCGCATCCGAATCAAGTTGCTCGAAAAGATTTCGATTTCCGTCATATGGTTGCTACAACCGCTATCCAAATACCAAACATTGGAAGGCTCAAGTTACGCATTTAGGCTTGTGTAGAACAAATTTTGAGTCTTCCTCCTTCGTAAAGTTAGCTTCCGTCGTGTTCTTCTTTTGATGCCAATCCCTTTGTGAATGATTAGGGATTACTCGCATCTTTTACATCTATATCGACAATCTTTGGAATTGTGGTTGGTCTTTCGACAAATGATGCAATATGGACCATCTCCGAATTTTTGAGGTTGCTCTTTTTTCTTCAAAATTCTTTTCACGTTCATCTTTCTTATTTTGACGATTTTGTCCAAAGCGATTATTCCGAAAATTGCCATTTCTTTGCTGCGAATTGCTGCGTGGTTTTTCTGAAATATAAACGCTTGATTGAAAAGCTTGCTCCATGGACTGATTAGACGATCGATTAATCCTTTGCTTGTGTGCTTGCAAGGAACTCATCAATTCATGCATCGTCATTTTCGAGAGATCTTTCGCTTCTTCTATGGCTGCCACACAATGATCATATTTAGGTGGTAAGCTTCTAAGAATCTTCTCAATCACCTTCTTCTGTGGAATGTTGCCACCAAGGCTTTCAATAAGATTCACAATATGAGAGACTCTTGTGAAAAATGCTGTTTTTCATTTCTTTCATCAACAAAGTATCGAAATCTCTCCATAATGATTGCAATTTTATGGAGACTACTTTATCATTCCCTTGGAACTCTTTCTGCAAAACTTCCCAAGCATCTTTTGCCTTTTTCTTATTGAAAATACGGGGGTATATAGACTTGCTTACCCCTTGCTTAATATAGCGAAGAGCGGTGCTATCCTTCCTCTCGTTTTCTTTGTACTCCTTCTGCATTGATTCACTCCAGCTCGTAGAACTTCCACTTTCAGGGGGTTCGTCATAAGATTTCTCGATTATATCCCATAGATCATGAGAGATGAATAAGTCTCTCATTTCACTGCTCCAATAATCATAATGTTCGCCTTCGAAAATTGGTACTTCACTTGGAGAATATTTGAACATGGTAAGACTTGAATTTCCAGCCATCGAATACCCGTGCCGTTGCCTCCGAAAGTCAATAGGCTGAATTAAAAAAATTGGACTGAGGCTTATATCCAATGAGATAAAATGCTTAGTCCACTGACTTATTTCACGAGAATGTGAAAGAGAATAAGTGACCCTTCAATTCCTATTTTTGAACAAAATTTGAAGGGTTATGGGCTGAATAAATGTTAAAGGTGTTGAACGAAGGAATTATAAGGCTACTGACAAATGAATGGCCACCGTTAAAGGTGCTGAACAAAGGAATTATAAGGCTACTGACAAATGAATGGCCACCGTTTGCTGCTTTTAGATATAATTGGCAGAACGATTTTCTCTCTCTTTTTTTTTATTTAACCTGTCTCTGATGCCAAATTTGTTGGCACATCGGAAGACAAAGAGCTGCTGCTCTAAGATGTTTCTTATTAGGATAAATTTTCAGATTACATAAGAGTGTTTAAGTGAGTCTTTTTATAGACTCATGCTTGAATCTAGACTCTTCCACTTAATTATTTTTGCTGATTACAAAGCATAGGTAAATGTATTTTTGACCAACTAGAACAATACTCCTAGATGAATCTAGAACATGATTCTTGAGAATTACAAATTAATTTCAACATATATATATATTATAATAATATAAAATAAAATTAGAACACCTGAAATATCTGAGGAGTGGAAAGTAAGTGATTAGCTAAGGTACCACAAACATTTGCAGCGGAGACTACACAAAAGTGGATTCCAAATGCAGAAATGTGCTCCTCTTCACGCACATTTACAAGAATCATGAAGCATTTATAATTATCAGGATGTAATTCCTAAAGTATTATTAATATTTTGGGTATTGAAAATTGAAATGATGAAGCATGGATTTAGTAAGGGGATTGGATTACAAAATAAGCAAGAACAAGGAAAATAACATCATCGTCGGTCACCATGGCAGTTAGTATCTTGAATTCGTAGATAAGAAATTTTTGGTTCGTTTCCATGTTAAGATTACTGCGTGCACATAAATCAAGAAGATTTGTATATATGCCCAAGTATGATGCGGTTCCAACTAATTGCTAGAAAGTATATACATTGGCAAAATAATAGCATCAATCACACAGTTAATACTTCTAAGCCACATAACTTGGAAAATTTCCATAAGAATTTATCATCATGATTCACGAAACTGGCGTATTCCACAAATTCTAATTCCATAACTCAAATACCATGCCTCCATTCTACTCCAACTTCAATTTCAAATTGACACAAGAATAAGGAACTCAAAATTAATAGCCGCAATCAAACAATCAACACACGTTCTGAGGAGAGAGATTTTGAAAACCTTACATTTTGTCTTTGACGGCGAGGTTAATGAGTGCGGCGAGCGGAGCCGAAGCAGAGCATATCCACCAGGGGATCGACGACATTAGAGAAATGATGCCAGTACCACTGCGATGTCTTAATCAGCCGCCGGATATTCTTGGCCACTTGCACTCTAAAATTGGGATCGTCCGATTGCAGAAGCACGAGCGTTGATTGACGGTGAATTAAGATGAGGGGCTAGAGCTCGAAGCATAAGGCGGAGCGTGAATATCAACTCTGGAAGTGGCTGCGAATGTTGCTTATCTTCCATGCCCATTTTTACAGCGGCGATGAGATCAAACTATGGGTTTTGGAGAGAGAAAAATGGTTATTTGGAGGCCTGGAGGGTGGGGGCAAAGATGCCCTAATTAAAAATTAAAAACTTGGGCAGCAGTTGTTTGTAAGAATCGATACCTAAAATTGAGTTAAAAGCATCTGTTTTTCTTCAAACAAATGCTTTAAGTTTTAAATTTAATTAGAAAATAAAAGAATAATTTATAGGTATCAGATTCAATAACAGTTGATGCCTAAAGACTTCGATTTTTTTTCAAAAAGGCTACTGCCCCTCTTTAGGCATTAGTTTTGGTGAAGAAGTGATGCCTATTTGTGATTTTATAGTTTTTTTTGTACTATTGCTTGTTGAAATCTTATACGACTCAAGGGATAAATGATCATGGATGCATCACTATGGGAACTATATATGCACTCACTAAGAGTGAGACGTAATATTTTGGTGCAAAAACATTATGAAACATGTGTGGGACCAAACTATATATCCATGATCGCCTTAGTTTTGAAATGGTTCGGCTAATTATCTATTTGGTATTGAAACGGTTTATTTTATTGTGAACCTAATAGATACAAACATAAAATTGCTTAGAATAACCTTGTGGAACTAACTTTTTTTGTGAAGTAATGGAATTTCTTATGTATTTGGTTGATCGATCATAAGGATTGGGAAGAGAAAATTTGTATTGTCCTTATTCTTATCGTAAGCTAAAATTTTACATTAATATTCGCAAAGGCATTAGGAAAATGATGAAAACACCATTCTTCAATAGTCGTTGCTCCAATCTAGTAAGCCTCTATATTACCACCAAAAGTATACCGTGTGAAGACTTCTTATATATTCTCCACCTTCTGGTCATTGTTGTCTTGTTCCTTTTCTTTAGGCCTCTTTAGCCCTAGCTTTAGCGCAGTTGCGCCCATACATACTCTGTGTGTCATGTGTTGAGTGTCTAAACATATTAATTCATTTTATCGGCCTTAAGCCCAACTTTCGGTCTTGGTCATTGTCACTTTCTTAAATTAGGTCCCAAATCTCTCATTGACAATCAAGTTAACGATCATAACTCAATATTTGCCATTTCTAGTATAATTTATATATTGATGTTGCATACACCTAAAATATTAGTTGTTCAATTTGTAGGAAATTTTCAACCATCTTTCTGTTAGAATAGATTCCATCTCATCACCTGAATATTTATCTCCAATCTTTGTGGATCGTCCGCCACTTGTCACTCATCTAGTCTCCTATGATGCAGCAATCATTCGATGATTATTGACAGCTATTTTGTCACCACTGTCAGTTTCTGTTAGCAATTCCTTAGCTAACCAAAAGCATGATAGCAAGTGTTTCTTTCTAGATTCTTCCTAGTCCTATAAATATTGTGATCGTGTTCTATGATTGACACACTGAATACAATGAATTGTTCTGCTGCATATTCTATGTTTTATACTTCAATGACTATTAGCTCATATCAAACATGGTATCAGAGCAAGACTTGATCCTGGCTCTGTCACAAAGTTAAAGAAGCTGATCAGGTTCTACATATTTCTGCTGGTTTAATAACTGAATATGACCCTATTGTGTGTGCTATTGCTTCCAGGAATGAGCCATTAAGTCTCAGTTATGCTAGTGCTCTTTTACTAAGTTTTGAAGCTAGGATGGAAGCTCATAATCCATCTATTTTTGATAAAAACAACACTTTACTGGCCAATGTTGCCATTCAAGACAACAGGAAAAAAGGAAGTACTCTAGAAATTCGAATTTTAGAGGTAGGGGTAACAACCCCTCTAGAGGGGGTAGGTTTGGAAGAAGCAATTACAGAGGGAGATGAGGTAGATTCCAAGGACATGACAGACAAGCTTGGAGGTAGATTCCAAGGACATGGCAGACAAGCTTGCCAAATTTGTCACTATAATAGTCACACGGCTGATAAATGTTACTACATGGCTGACTTGAACTTTACACCTAACAATAATGCTCAAAACAGTGTTAGATATGGCTCCTCCAATATAACCAACACTCCTACTGTCATGGTTGTTTCTCAAGATACCTCCTCTGTGGCTGGCTCTAGCTGGTTTCCTGACTCCGGAGCTACCAACCATGTGACCTATGACATGGCTAATCTTAACATTTCCACTAAGTATCAGTGAGTATCAGGGGCCTAACAAACTTCATATGGGAAATGACACATGTTTGCCCATTACACACATTAGTACCTCTTCAGTCCAATCTTTTTTCAGTCCATATACTTTTCATCTAAAAATCTTGCTACTTGTTCCCACAATCACCAAAAATATTTTAAGTGTTTCTCAATTTGCTAGAGATAATGTTGTTTTCTTTGACTTTTATTCTACTTGTTATTTTGTGAAGGATCTCAATACGGGGGCAATTCTACTCCAAGGGACACTTAAGGATGGCTTGTACCACTTTGATCTCAACAATGCCAAGCGTCTATACAATGAATTTGTGCAACCTTCCACAAGTCCACATTAGTCCAGCCTTTCAGTTTATCCCTTCAGCAATAGTTCTCCTAGTGTTAATTTTTCTGTAATTTCAAAAAAGCTAAATGTTCACATATGGAATCAAAGACTAGGACATCCAGCTCTTGAAGCTGTGAAACAAGTGCTTACAAGTTGTAATCTACTCTTTGATTTTAATAAAAATAATCTTTCTTTGTGTGATGCTTGTTGTAAAGCAAAAATGCATAGGCTTCCATTTTCTGATTCTCATTCCAATTATTCTCATGCTTTTGAGCTGATTCACTCAGATTTATGGGGCCCTGCCCCTGTCCATTCTCCCACACAATACAAATATTACATTAGTTTTGTGGATCAGTACACTAGATACAACTGGATCTATTTTCTCAAAAACAAATCTGAGGCAATTGATAAGTTTCAACAGTTTCACCAAATGATTCGAACTCAGTTTAACTCTAAAATCCAAACTATTCAAACTGAGTGGGGGGTGAATTTTATAGTTTTTCTTCCTTCCTTAAACATGATGGCATACTTCACAGAGTTTCATATCCCTACACACCCCAACGAAATGGAGTTGTGGAACGGAAGAATAGACACACTGTAGAAATGGCATTGGCATTGTTAGCTCATGCAAGCATTCCTTAGTCCTTTTGGGTGGATAACTTTACCACTGATGTGTACCTCATCAATAGGTTGCCCACTAAAACACACAAAACTCAGTCACCCTTTGAGTTGTTTCACGAAAAGCCAGACTACTCCTCATTAAGAGTGTTTGGGTGTTTCTGCTATCCTTACCTTCGAGATATCAACTCTCACAAATTACAATTCAGGTCCTCTCCTTCTACTTTTCTTGGTTAGTCTGATGGTTATAAAGGTTACAAAGTCTTACTTCTCTCTGGCAAGACCTTTGCCAGTAGACATGTCTTGTTTGAAAAATCTAAATTTCCATTTTCTAATACTCAAGTACAGAGGAATCCATCTTCTTCCACTAATTCCTCCGTCATTATCTCTCTCCCTCATTATCCTGATTCTAGTTCTCTTTCTTCTCCTCTCCCTTCATCCCCAAGCCCCAGTCCCTAGCTCCTATTTTATCCTCTAACTTTAATACTTGTCCTTCTTCTAAATCTTCCCCCTCCACCATTCCACTTTATGTTCATTTACCAATAGTGAATAATGAGCAAATCCATGCCCATTCCCCTTCCCCTGTTTCTCCTCATATGGCTAAGAATACCCATTCTATGATCACGAGGCGTAAGGCTGGTATTACAAAGCCTAAAGTCCTACTTGCCATTGCAACCATCTCTGAGCCCACCTCTGTGAGTGAGGCCCTTTCTCATACAGAGTGGAAAAAAGCCATGGATGCAGAGTATCTAGCCCTGTTGAGAAATAAAACTTGGACTTTGGTCTCTTGTCCTGATAACAAGCCTATTGTGGGTTGTAAGTGGATATTTAAGGTTAAGAAACATGTGGATGGCACCTTAGCCAGATACAAGGCTCGTTTCATTGCCAAGGGATATACTCAGAACCTTGGTCTTGATTATGATGAAACGTTCAGTCCGGTTATCAAACCTATTACCATTCGAACCGTTCTATCTTTGGTTGTCTCCTTTGGATGGCAAGTGAGGCAATTAGATGTCAATAATGCATTCCTTCATGGGGAGTTAGAAAGGGACATTTACATGCAACAGCCACCGGGGTTTGAGAAGCTCTCAGATCAGAATTATGTTTGTAAGTTGAGTAAGGCCATTTATGGCCTCAAACAATCTCCTAGGGCTCGGTACACCAAGCTCAAAACTGAACTTCTCAATCAACACTTTCAGTTTTCTAAGGAAAATAATTCTTTGTTTTATAAAATCACAGCAACCTCTTACACTCTAGTGCCTATTTATGTAGATGATATTATTGTCACGGGAAACCATGATAGTCATATTGAGAATTTGATTGCTAATTTAAGCTCCGCTTTGTCCTTGAAAGATCTTGGACCATTGCATCATTTTCTTGGAATTCAAGTTACACTACAACCAGTGGAGGGCTACATCTGTGTCAAAATCAATATATTCATGATGTGCTTGCTAAGGTGAATATGAAAACTGCTAAAGGAGTTGTAACTCCCATGGTTGCTTCTCCATCACTGTCTAAGCATTTGGTTCTCCTACTATGAATGGAACTTTATACAGAAGTGTCATTGACGCGTTACAATATATTACAATCACTAGGCCAGACATATGTTATTGTGTCAACAAGTTAAGCCAGTTTATGCAACATCTACTTGATACTCATTGGCAGGCTATTAAGAGGTTGCTACGGTATCTAGCAGGCACTTCTCAATTTAGATTGAACATTACTAAGTCTTCTCAGCTGAATTTGGTTGCTTATGTAGATGCTGACTGGGCCACTGATGTGGATGATCGAAAATCAGTCACTGAGTTTTGTATTTATCTTGGTGACAATCTTGTAGCTTGGTGTTCTAAAAGAATATTCTATCTCGGTCTAGCAAGACGGTCGAGAAGTTTGGCTCATTGTTCTACGGAGTTGTTGTGGTTAAAATCCTTATTAAGTGAACTTCATATCACTCAGTCTCACATTCCCATTATTTGGACATATAATATAGGTGATGAGACTCTAGCTGCCAATCCAGTTCTTCATTCTAAAGCCAAACACATTGACACACTGAATACAGTGAATTGTAATCGTGCTCTATGATTGACACACTATACAATGAATTGTTCTGTTGCATATTCTCTACTTTATACTTCAATGACTATTAGCTCATATCAAACACTTCTCAATAGTCTTAATCCATCCAATGAACCACTATATATTGTAATGCAACTGAACTAAGTTTTTTATGTCACTTCTCTAACAACTTGAAATTCTATGACTATATTACATTATAGTGAAGAAAAATGATGGTCGTTACATACCTTATTTCAGTTAAGGAAAACAATGAGAAAAGAGAAGAAAAATCATATCTTAGGTCATTTACTAAGCTTCAAGGTACAAAGACAACTAATTAAATAGAACAACTAAGTATGACTTAGTGTTTGATAGGCCGAATCACCATAAAATTGGTAACTCTCAGATCATTTTGTATGATTGTTGGAAGAGTTGGCAAATTGATAGCCCAATTGTGACGAGTTTTGGGTGATTCTATGGTAACGGCTTGTGTAGTGTAGAGGGATCAGTGAGAATTTTATTGTCAAAAATTCTAGAGAATTCTTCATCAATTTGAGTTGAAGAAGATCAATGGATTTGGTAGATTTTAACCTCCTAACCAGTATGACATACTTTATGTCCATTTACTCTTATACAAATTATGTAATTTGCTACTATAAATATTAAACTCAGCAGTCGTGTCTTCATTATAAGGAACCTTTTCATTTAAGTTGTACTAAGTTTTTTTTTGGGATAAAAACATTTAACCCCCCTAACTATTCGAACTTTTACACTTAACCATACGAACTTTAAATCGTTACACTTAACCCTCCCAACTATGCGAAATTTTACACTTTGCCTTAAATTACAGATTTACCCCTAGCTATATGAAAGTTGTTTTACAGTGTACCCTCTAAACTTCAAAAGTTGTTGCACTTTACTACTTATGCCATAAATTTTATTGTCTGATCTACATTTACTCCTCATGGTCTTCCGATCCTCGAAAATGGTATCAGAGCCTAGGTTTATTAAGAAATTTTAGTTAAATTTATTACATTTATGTAATTAACAATTGGTGAGGAGAAATTACTCCGAGATTATGGATCCGGACCGATGTCCGAGATGTACCCCTTACAGGACATATCGTCAAATATTGACGATGTATGCACAAGAACACCTTGACCAGGTTTCATATTGGGAATACCAACATGAAGAAAAAGAACGGCGGGAGCCGCCGACGGGAAACCTTAAGGCAATGCAAAATGCGAAAATCAATGCGAGAATATTATAGGCGATTCGGATGCTTAACCGGACCACTATATGTTCACTTGATGAACCTTCAAGAAACGGTTCATGAAAATTCCCATCGAACAATGATTCCGATGGTGTACCGGAGTGGAACGAGATACTTCCCGAGATAAATCTAAGATCTCCGAAGATCTTAGAGAAATCGAGAAGACGGTGCGAGAATTATGGCAACCGCCATATTCATCTACCATACAAGTTCATCGAGATCGAGAACTGGATGGAGACGATGGTGAAATATCGAGAAGGAAACTCTTGAACTCCTTCATGATATTCAGAAACGAGTCAAGAACCTGGAGGATGTAGACCAAGTTCATCCGGAGGAAGGAAACGTATTGATTTTGGGGCGGTACCTATTTACACCAAAAAGGGAAACCAACCGAAGTAATACGAAAGATGACAGATGAGGAAAAGCTCATTGCTCTAATCAAAGGAAAATCCATCAAAAATTAAAAAGATGGATATTGAAAAGATGAATCTTAAAGATCTACATGACTGGCGAGAATCCTTCGGCGGGATTAGGTATTGTAGATTTAAAGATGAACGCAGTGAGAATCGACTTTGGTTACCTATGATCCACAAGGTAGACCAATTCCTCCACCACCGCCAGATTAATCCTAACGTCGAAGAAAGTGCGGGTTTGCATCATGGAACTCGGGACGAGAGGATGCCACACGCCGGGGGATTTCACGACCGGGAGTGATCCACTTTCGGGGACGGGAGGTCGAAACCTCTTGCGGGAACCGGACAACCTCTTTGGAAGGCCGAATGTTTATCGGCGCCTTATGGAAGATCGCACCTCGACCCAATACATCCGTATGGGTTGATGTTAAATCTGGACATCCCGATTTTAAAAACAGAAGTTCTCATTGATGAATGGGCTTGACTATGAGAATTTCAGCGAGAACCCTCGATCTTACAAAGGATTCATTCATTTTACTCCTTGAAATGAGTCTTGAAGGATCAATGAAGATTGCAGGGATATGACCGATGCTAGTACGAAAAGTTCGGTCACATCGGGGGAATCACTTAAAGGAATTGTCGATGGTATGGCAAAACTATTCAAAATCGATTCATCGGCACGGGTTATTTCGAGGATTAGAGGATGAAAAAAAGAAAGAAATATAAACAAGCCCTCTATAGCCTTGAGTTCTTGGATATTTGTCATATTGACGAATATATCAAGTTGTTCACCGAATACGGTGGAAATCGAAGATTGAGGAAAAAGAAGGCACAACGGCTATTCTTTGCCAAAATTCCGAGTCCCCGGAGAGAAATGCTTATCGGGGAATACAAGGGTGGAGTCAAGTAGAAACGTGGCCGAAAAAATGTCTTTCCTAAAGGCCAAGTTATCTCGAATGGTGCTATCAAGCGGCTCTGCACAGAATTACAAGAGATTAAGAGGAATTAACAAAGCGGTTCCTCATGTTGCGTGGATAATGATATCCCAACGATTATGGGAGGTCAACCAAGGCGGCACAAGAAGAAGAATGAGAGAAGCCATCCATACCGCCGAGGAAAGAAGAAAAAGAAGCGGTCTTCATGGAGACCTAGAAGGTTAAGTCAAAACAAAAAGCCCGGTTACAAAAGCGGGACAAAGACCGGCACTGGCGGGAGTAGAGCTTCATCATCGGGTTCTAATCAAACAAGTACCAAAATCCGGGAGAAGAACTTTCGGGCGTGCTCACACTAGAGCTAATGAAAGTTTCAAAGACGTAATTGTTGGACATGCGGAGCAAGAGGACATATCTCAACGGATTGCCCGGACAATCAAAAACGAGGAGTCGAGACGAGTTCGAGGCCACACCGTAAATCGAAGAAGGCCTCATTATCGAGATTTAATACGGTGTATCAATTCGAGGATATTCCCTCGGATGAAAGCATCTATGAAGAAGAAATCTATTCTGATGATGGAAGTGACTCCGGCTCGAATCGAGTGAAGAAGAAATTCTTGATGAATCGGGGAGGATATGTCGGATTCCTCTCTCATACGACGGTTTCTCATAAAACTCTTATGAGAATCATGAAGGAAGATCCAAAGCTTCAAGTCTATGATGGATTTACAATCGGAGCTATGGAAAAGGCATTGGATAAGATTGGGTTTCGTAATGAAAAACACCAAATTATTCACGGGGTAACAACCGGAGAATTAGCCATTCCGATGGAGTTTCTTTTGGTAACTTTGATCGAGATGCGTTGGTCCCTATTAGAGAAATACGGGAGATCAAAAGCGAGTTAAAAGAGAAGTTGCAAATACACTCTCATGGATTCACATTGGAGCCATAAGAGTCATTATTAAGGCAACATTCAAGGAAGGAATAGATTCGCCACTCAATCTTGCTATTTTTGACAAGCGAATCTCACATCTCAAGGATTCATGCCTTGGAGCGGTTCTGAGAAATTTGTATGCGGGAAATTGGCATTTAATGTCTATCCTAGAATTGCATACAATTTGGGAGATCGAGATTTCAAAAGAGAGTCCTAACCCTTCATCAAGATTTCAAAAGAGTCGATTTGATGAAAGAAGGAAAGCAGACCTTACTCGATCACATACAAGATTTCCTATGCTCTCTCGAATACCCATCATTCAAGTATTCTTGAGAAAGGAATTTATTGAAGTCCCAAGAATCTTTGAGGACTTTGCCAGGTGGTGTTACTGTGAAATCATTGAATCTCCAACTATTAAGGAGATTGATATGATAATTCAAGATCAACCAGTCTTCAACAAAAGTCGAAGTCTCGAGTTGAGCCTAGAAGGATGTCTTTCGGCAAAGCAAGAATGGTGAGTAGCGGCCATTGGGAAGAAAGCGACCAAATACGATTCGAAACGCATCCCCGCGTTTTCAAAATAGCGGGAGAGAGCCGAAATGTCGGAAAGGATGGCGAGAGGTTGAAGTAATATTCGACATCACTCAAAAGGATAACATTTTTCCTTGTGATGTTCTATATTATCTCCAACAACCAATCGTTGGAAGGTATCAAGGAAGCCTTGAAGATAGGAGAAATTGAGCTTACTATCACAGGGTTGCGGGAAAGATCCCGAACAATTAATACCGGGAATTGAATTTCTTGAGGAGCATAAGCCTTGGGAAAGATTACAAGAGGGAATGGAGTTCACGATGGCTAATAAAAGATACGAGAATCGGATGACCACTAGTCCATTCTCCATATACATTTCTATTAGAATGTTATATCTTGAATACAAGGCCGAGTATTTACCGCCTATATTGATTCAGTGCCGGAATATGTACTTGCGCAGCCGGATGTTTTTCCTAAAGAAATTAGAGAAGATTTACCAGCTATTGCGGGAAGAGATTTCTCTAAAAGGATTCTTATCCTTAACGGGGAATTAAACAAGCGAGAAATAATGATCGGAGGCGCGGCGGTACCCGTGGTACAAAGTAAAGACGCCACCAATCTATTTCCATGATACAGTGCGAGATATTTTGCTAGGAAACAATTTCCTACAAACATTCAAGCGATTCACACAAGAGAACGAGGCGAGAAGACTTATTTTCACAACTTTATGTGATCATAAGATTATTGTCCGTCGGATCGCGGATGCATTTTACCGAAAAATGCCTATTACTTTTCGCAACAAGCGTGGTGATGAAGCCAAACTTCGCAATCCAAAAATGGCGGATCGAAGGAAATTTGGTGAAGCTTTATTATCCTATAGACAATTTGGTTCCATTCAAAAGGATCAGAAGATATGGGATAATAACTTGTATTCAATCAGAGTACAAGGAGAAGAACGAGTAACTCCAAAAGCCATTGCAGAATTATGGATGAGTCTAATGGAGAGTCCGCAGAGTGACGTGACCCTGGAGGAACAAATATCACTCGAGGACATCAAAAAGAAGATCCAAAGGAATTACAATGAAGATCCTTTGGCATGGTGGGATAAGAATGAGCTCAAAGCATCCTTAAAGGTTAAACCTGGAAAGGAGTACGAGTTCGTAAGATTCAAACCAATCCTTATGAACCAGGAGGATCGTAAGGATATGCAGAAGATACTTAAGGAACATCTTGACCTTAAGTTAATTTCACCAGGAGTTTCTCCATACAGCAGTCCAGGATTCCTGGTCAGAAACCATGGAGAAATCAAAAGAGGAAAGCCAAGACTTGTTATTAACTATAAAGGGATTAATAACATTTTGGAGTTCGACGGATACTATATCCCGAGTAGAGAACATCTGGTTAACTGCATCAAAGGTGCCAAGATATTCTCAAAATTCGATTGCAAGTCTGGATTCTACCGGATTAAGATGGAGGAAGAAAGTAAGAAGTTTACTGACTTTCTCTACACCACGGGGACACTATATTTGGAACGTGATGCCTATGGGATTGGCTAACGCACCCACGGATATATCAAAGAAAGATGGATAATCTTTTCAAAGATTATTTCGATTTCATGTTCGTATATATCGACGACATTCTAATCGCATCAAAGAACATGAAGGAGCATCTCAAACATTTGGAGATATTTTGGATGTTTGTCACAAAGAAGGATTAGTGCTTTCGGAAAAGAAGGCGGTAATCGCAACAAGACAGATTGAATTCCTCGGAATTGAAATCGATGAATCGGAATTATTCTGAAATCATATTGTGGAAAAGATCTGAGGATTTCGGATACACTAAAAGACAAAAGCGACTTGAGTTTTAAGGGAGTTGTTAATTTTCTTTGGAATGTTTATCAACAATCTAGCATACTACGAGGAAGGTGTTTAGCCCCTTACTTAAAAAAGATGCGATATTCAAATGGGCGGATGAACATCAAGAAGGAATTAAGCAACTTAAAGAAGTTTGTAAAAAGCTTCCAAAACTTGCGATTCCCAAGACGAGGATGAACTGGTTCTTTACACGGATGCCGTGATGATTGGTGGGCGGCGGTTCTTACGAAAGTCACACCAAACGAGGAAGTGCCATGCGAATCTGCGGTTTATTCACCCCTAGTGAAGCAACTTCGGTGGCATATTAACGAGAAAGAATTCTTTGCGATCGAGAAAAGGCTTTTAAAAAATGGCCTCTATTTTTACAAGGCTAAAAGTTTACTTTAAAATTGATAATTCAAGTGTCAAGGCTTTTACGAAAAACAAAATTGAATCAAAACCGAGAAAAGGCTCGATTACTTAGATGGCAAGCTGAATGTCAATATTATGATTATGATATTGTCATTATAAAATCTCATGAAAATATTCTTGCAGATTTCTTGACACGAGATGGAAGGGCGCTGCTGGCGACGAGTCCTTAAACGAGTAAGACATCTCGAGGGAAAACCTGGAGAGTCTAGAACGAGATTTTGGGGCGTTATGTCTCAATGCGAGAAGTTCTTTGGGCGACTTCAACAGTGACCAGAAATCCGTTTCTAGTCAAATACGAGCATGCCGGTTCGCTCAAGGACAATTGTTCTTAAGATCGCAAGGGCCTCTCTTCCAGCCGCATCTCCTACGGTGCAAAAAGGGGCCGAGAGAGTACGGGGCTCTAACCCGAGGTTATGGATTCAAGTACCATAATCACAAGTGTTGCGGTGATGCATCCCCGAGGGTGTACAAATCGAACGAATGTTGAAGCTCCGGTGTCACAACCCGAGTCTTCAAGTCAACCCAAAGACACCTGCGGGGTAAAAGAGGAGAGTTGAATCTTAGGCCACGAGACAGGCAAATCTAAAGTTCAAAGACGAGATTAAGATTTCTCCTATGCGGTATATCGGAGGCAATGGGAGAAACTAGTTACAAGAAAAGGTATTAACCCGAAAAAAACAATGGTTGATATCTCGAGGCAAGTATCCCGAGTTTGGATGAAACAAGGAAGTCATCCAAATGAAGTACGAGAATGGTATACTTTTGGAGCTTTAGCTTCAATCTATACCGTGTCACTAGGATTCCCGAAAATTTCAAAATTACCGAAATGGATTGGGGAAGCGGTTTTGAGACTGGGCCATAATCCACACTTGGCCGGGGGATATTTTGGAACCGTATTTTATCGGTGCGGCTCTGAACCAAAAAAAGAAAGGCTTTAATGAAGCTTTTCATTTCATCAAGCTTAGAAGACCGGGATGGAAATGCTTTAAAATACATTAAAGCGGCTTCAGGAAGAAGGACCGATGTTAGTAGGAGCATTTTTCAAGACGAAGCTTCTACCAGGGGCACGAGCATGGGGTCTTTGGGTTTGTCTAATGAAATGGACAAAGTCAAATATCCATTTAAGTTCTTCCCGAGTCGGCGAATGGATCTTTCCTTTTGAATTCGATGGTTGGATCAACCACGGGATTTGCGGAGGAACTCTTGAAACCAAAAGGAGAATTCTCAGGAAAACAAGATTCCTAAAGCGAGCAAAGAAACTTACCGGAAATTCGTAACATATGGCGCATGTTGGCCGTTGGATCGACCGGATCATCAAGCATGCCCCGAACGAAGGAACCCGAGTTTGGGAAAGGTTTCCGACCCAAACCTGACCGGAGGACTATACACCGGGAAAGGACAAGGGCCCGACTCACAAGACGCGTTTTCCTCGGGGACCACGCAGACCAACTTTTTAAAAGATTCCCCGACAACCATCACATGGGTTGAGTCACGCGGAAAGAGAAGGAAGACAGCTGGCGAGTAATAATTCAGGAGTATGACGTAAGTAGTGACGTCTTACATCTCAGCAAGATTTGAAGTCCGAATTTCAAGTCCGGACTTACCTCTATAAATTGCAGGATTTGAAGGAAGCTGGGGACATCGAACATTTTCCTTAGTTTTCTTATAATAAAGTCTGAGAGAAAAATTTGTAATATTTTGAGTGTTTTAGTTTTATGTATTTACGAGTGCAAGCCTCAGCTATGAGAGGCTAAACCAAAGATTCTCCTCCCAAAGAAGATTACTAATGTAATAAATATTTCTATAAGTTCTTAATAAAAGGAGGCTTTACTGCTTCAACATGTGTTCATAATGTTCTATTAATTCATCCCCTTTGAAGAATTACTTTTACGCCTTGGGTAGGAAACGAACCAAGGCAATGTCTTTGGCGATTTCGAAGGAGTCGGATAACTTGCGGATCATCTTCCCGAGGGTGAGGTTGAACAGTGAGGAGTCATGTTTGTCAAACGATCTGGGGCGATAATTTTCCGGTTTGGTGGCGTTGCGAACCACTTAACCCGTCTTTGTTTCGGTCAAAAGAGGTATGAATTTTAAGGATTTATTAATTTTACGGAAGCATGTTGGGCTGATATGGTCGTAATGGACTATTTCTATTTTCGATCTAAAGACCCAATTTGTATACGGATAAATAGTTGAAATAAGATCCGGATATAAGTATGTCTTGTTGAGTTTATAAGTTGAACCCTTTGACATGATCCATTTAAAACCTCGAATAGAGACTGGATCTAAGTAGGTGTAACAATGCCACGAACAAAACAAGTTACAGAAAAATCGGGTTCTTATTTCTCGAAAAATCCGAAAACAAATTGATTAAGGAGTAAAATTTTCATGTTTAATGATTATTGCAATAAATTTATTATTATGTAATAGATTGCCACAAAATAGAGTTTAAAGGGATAACTTGAACTATTGTTTTAAAAAGAATAAAACCTAGGGGCAAAATTGTCTATATATGGTAAAGTGTAACGATTTTCATAGTTCAAGGGGCAAAGTGTTACGAATTAAAGTTTGGAGGGTAAAGTGTAAAAATCAGCATAGTTCGGATGGGTAAGTGTATTTATCTCTTTTTTTTTTAAGTATTTAGCTAGAGTTTCACCACATTATAAAAGTATAAACCCAACAATTGAGCATCAAATTAAAATACAGTGGACAAGATAATGGTGCGAGAAAAACTCCACTTTTTTAACCACTTAAACTTTGCAACATATATATCAAGTTTTTAAGAAAATTTGAAGGTCATTCATGATATTCATCTAGTTCTAGACTATTCCACTATTCATGATATTCATCTAGTTCTAGAAGCTATTCATGTCATTTGGAACATAACCCTTGTAAATAATAGTTTCAATTTAATTTCTAGGAAAGGTATTCCATAATCGCACCAAATTGTCACAAATCACATCAAACACAATTGAGATACAATTTATAAGTTATAAATTTTACATATAAATTTATTGACTACTACATATTCTATAACAGTACTCAATATATTATAATGAGGAGATATACAATACTAGTAAGAAATTGAAGAGAAGAAAAGAATGTGGAATCCCAATGAAATAGAAAAAATGATACACATTAATATACCGGAGAATGAAACCCTTCGAACATTAAATTTTTGTGAAGTTTTCACTCGGCGCATTTACAAGTTGATGTTTGACTATTTAATCACCAAAAGAAAATTTCAGTTTACCAACATAATTTACTGACAAAAATGATTTTGTCACTAAATTTTACAGTTACCTACAAAATAAAAAATATTAGTTTTTATTATGCCTACAGATCACCCACAGTTCTTAAATTTACCGGTACAAATACTATAGGTATTTACCAACAGTTTTAGATTCTATAGGTAAAATATTTACCTACAATGACTTTACCTACAATAATTTTATTACCTACACTTTAGTTTTCTTAATATTTACCTACAGGCTTTTCTGTAGGTAAACTGATTTTTCTTGTAGTGAATATTTCTGTTAATTACTGTAAATTATTATGCATATGTATAACTATTATATGTGTGGATGCATAGAAAATACTATATTGGAGTTGGAAAAGAAGTTAATAAATAACTTAATTGACATATGCTTTGAAATTAAAAGCTTAGGGTAAATTAAAAGGACAGTTGTGTGGGATGAAAGGTTATCTCCAAATTCAACAATTGGTACTCAAATAAAGTGCACATATGACTAATTTCTTGCCAAAATAACTAATGGATTGTGTTTGTTCTTAATTGGATTGTTAGGGCGAATTATTTCGCCTATAATAATTTCCTTAAATAAAATATGGTGTTTTTAATTATTTTGCCTTTCTAGACTTATAGTAAGATTGAGTTGGATATAGATTAGGAAAGATATCATATTGATATGGTATAGATATATTAGAACTCTTTGATATTTATCTTATTTTCTAGAATAAGTGATATACTTATCATATATTTGTATATATCTTATTTCCTTGTGTATTACGATTCATTGATAGACTTGGACGCCTATATAAAGAGAAGAGGACATCCATAATCAGCATACAAGAAATACACCAGAGATACAAGAGTCTTGAGAGAGTTAAGAGTCATTAAAGTACAAAGAACCTCATTGTACTGGATGCGATCTCGGATATGACTACGTCCAACAATAACATCCAATTATGCAGTTGTGTTTGTTAGCTTTTTCTTCCATAGCTTTTTGTATTGTGATAAACGTAGTCCACACATGTCTATTGTTGGATGAGTTGTATTACAAAAGATAGGAGTTTTCATTGATTTCCTACTAGTTGATTTTAGTATTCTTTCTATACAGATTCAAATGTTTTTACTAGTGGAAAGTTTCGCCATATTGACACATCTACAAGCTAGTAGGCTTGTAGAAAATTTTTTAATTCTTGTGTTGTTTCTGTTTCTTTATTCTGCTGCATGTGATTGTGAATGTGACCACATTTGCAATCACATCTATACTCTGTGAAACTTTTTGAATGTTCCGGTGCTATAATTTTTCAATAGGCATCTAGAGCCTACACTTGATGACTAACCCCACTTTTCATCCCCCCATTCTTGATGGCTCCAATTATTCAATTTGGAAGGTCAAAGTACAAGCCCACATCAAATCAGTTGATGAAAGGGACTGGCGTGCAATCCTTTCTGGGTGGTCACCTCCGAAACACATTGATACGGAAGGTGACTACAAGGATAAAGGAGAAATTGATTGGACCAATGATGAGATAACATTGACAAATTATAATTCGAAGGCATTGATGGCCATCTTGGTATTGTGGATCAAAATATGTTCAAAATCATAGCCAATTTTATTATTGCCAAAGATGCATGGGATACCCTACAGAGTCACTGTGAGGGATCTGCTAGTGTGCGACAAACCAAACTTAGGTTACTTACCAATAAGTTTGAAATTTTAAGGATGCAGGAAGATGAGAACATCGCCACATACAATGCCAAATTGTGTGATATTACCAATGAAGCTCAAGCCTTATGTGAACCCATCTCCAATGATAATCTTGTCAGCAAAATGATGAGATCTCTCCCTGTTAGGTATAATATCAAAATCTCATCTATTGAAGAAGCCCATAACACCATCTCATTAAGCCTTGAAAAACTTGTTGGCATTCTTCAAACCTATGAGATGAATATGGCTCAACAAATGGAGAATATGGGTCAAAAGTTTGCTTTTCAAATTGAGTCCCCTTTTCAACTTGAGTCTAAAGTTACTGATGACTTTGCTGAACTTACCAATGAGATTGAAAATTCTGATCTAGGAGATGACTCTATGGCCATGTATTTGAAAATATTTGATTAATTCTTAAACTGATCAAAAGTCAGAAAAAGTCTCAAAATTTCACAAAAACTTTTAAGCCTGAATCAAGCAAGTTCCCTAAATAAGAACACCTTTTATGAAAATCAAGATCGTTTTTCTAGTAAAAAATCAAACAAGTTTGACACTAAAACTCTTGATTCCATTAGGTGTAGGGCATGTACTGGGTATGGTTATTACATTGCCCAATGTGCTAATACTCTTATGACAAGGGAATGAGCTTGAATGTGACTTTGAGTGATAATGAATCTGAAAATGAGAAGAATGAAGAGTAAGAAAACAAGGTTCTGACGACATTAGTGAAAGATCAAAAATTTCTCCAAATAAATCCTTCATGTGTTGTCAGAGGTGTGGCTCGAGATGTGATCACACCTTCTTTGATAACATCAGAGTTCACATATGAAGAATATGATACCTTAACTGTTTCTGACCTTTTTTGTTTCAATTCGACTTCTGTTTCTGATGATGTTGAACGGGATGATGATTCGAATGGTGTACGCCTAGAAGACATATACACGAAGCTGTATAAGGATTGGCTGAAGAGGATTAAACTGAATGAAGTCCTCAAAAGGGAGAATGATCAACTCAAGAAGGAAAATGATGAACAAAAGGAAGTAATTACCAGGTTAGAGGCGTCTCTTACCAAGAATGATCTTGACTTTAAAAAGGTATATTCTAAACTTGATCTCTTGAAACCATGAAGAAGTTTAATTCGGGGAAAGCAAAACTGGATGATATACTTTCTTTGGGTAGTGATGATAAAGCTGGCCTTTGCTATAAAACTCCTGTATTTGTTAAGGCAAAATAACAAAGAGAAACTTCAGATTCCTCTAACAATAAAAAGAGTTTTTTCTCAAAAGTCTAAACCACGAAAACGCCACTTTATTTGTCACTATTGTCATGATCCTGGACACATTAAACCGTTCTATTAAAAACTAAAATCGGATCTAATATTTGGACGTCAGATGTCATCACTAACATCACAACATCCTCGTAATCACTTTATGAAATATGTATGGATTAAAAAATCTGATATTAAATGTCATGTTATCTATATTTCTTTGAGATCTAATATTGCAGGATTATGGTATTTTGATAGTGGATGTTCACGACATATGACAGGTACCTTGGAGTATTTAACTGAGTATGAAGAATACAATGGTGGCAATGTAACCTATGGAGGTGGAGCTAAATGGAGGATAATTGGAGGGACGTTGAACGTTGAAGAACTACCCAAGCACCGTAATATGCTCCATGTAGTTGGTTTTAATGCTAATCTCATCAGCTTAAGTCAATTATGTGATGATGATCTCTATGTAAATTTCAACAAAAACTCTTGTGAGGTGTTCAATGAATCTGATACTTGTATCCGTACTGGCTTGAGGTCTTCTGACTAGGGGTGGGCATTCGGGGTTGGGTTTTCGGGTCCCGACCCGACCCGATCGGATTTTACCCGATCGGGTCGGGTATTTTCAAAGAAAAATTGGGTAGCGGGTTACCCGATACCCGAACATAGGAGTTCGGGTCGGGAGTCGGGTACTAAAATTCTACCCGAACGGGTATCGGGTACCCGATCATTTAATTTAAAAAAAAATAAAGATAAGTGTTGTCCAGAAGGATGGTTACATTCTTTACATGACACATCTGACATCTAACATTAGGTTTTGTCTTTTTCCTTCCACTTAACAAATCTTCACATATCTTCTTCACATCTTACTTTATTTCCTTTACTTTTACCAAACCAAATCACACAACTTCTTCACTAAATGAAGAAGATAAGAAACGAAGAGAAAAACATATAAGCAAAAGAAGGGAACACGAAACCAGAAACAAGGGGCGTGGCGGCCAAAATATTTGTTTTTAACAGAATAGAAAAGATGTAAAAAAAAAAAGAAAAAGAAGAAGAAGTAATAGCAAGCAGTGGAGAAGACGTGCTCTGTGGGGAAAGAATAAAGAAAAATAGTAAGAGATGAGAAGAAAGAGATGGCCAAAAGTTCCATTTTTTCCTTTTGACCAGATTCATTTCCTTTTTTTTCATATACATTTGCATTTTAATTTTCTCCTTCATTTTCTGTCCATTACCCGATACCCGAAACTCGAATACCCGACATTTTTGGATACCCGAAACTCGGATACCCGATTTTTATCGGGTCGGGAGCGGGTAGCAAAATAGCCTACCCGATTTTTCGGGTACCCGACCCGAAAACCCGACCCGATGCCCACCCCTACTTCTGACAAATGTTGTCAGTATTGTAATGAGCAACTTTGTCACAGTGCACACACTAATGACACTGATCTATGGCATCAAAAATGAGGTCACGTTAGCCCTAAAAAGCTAATGGAACTAGTGAAATTTGAAGTTGTTATAGGCTTGCCTAAATTGTCCATGAATAGTGTCAATGTTTGTGGGAGTTGTCAAAGGGGTAAACAAAATAGAGTGTCACATCAAATGACATCACATTTCTACACTACTAGATGTCTGGAGTTAGTTCATATGGATCTAATGGGTTCTATTGAAATTGAAAGTGTGGGTGGTAGGAAATACTCCTATGTGATTGTTGATGATTTTTCACATTACACGTGGACATATTTTCTACGTGAGAAATCTGAAACCTTTGATTTCTTTAGAAGCTGGCATAAAAAGCTTTGTAACTTGTATAATCTAACTGTTACCAGAATTAGATGGGACTATGGTAAAGAATTTGAGAATTATTCTTTCTCGTTCTTCTGTGATAGAAAGGAATTTTTTCATGAATTTTTCACACCCAAAACTCCACAACAAAATGGAGTGGCAGAGAGAAAAAATCGTACATTGCAAGAGATAGCCCGTGTCATGCTTAGTTCAAAAAAACTTTCAAAAAGATTTTGGGTTGAAGCTCTAAATACAGCTTGTCACATAGCAAATCGTGTATATTTGAGGCCATGATGTTCTATGAACCCTTATGTAATTCTTTTGGGGAAGAAACCTAGCCTCAAAATTTTCCATGTTTTTGGGTGTGTATGCTATGTTCTAAATGATTGTGATAATCTTGGTAAGTTTGACTCAAAAAGTGACAAGTGCCTATTTCTAGGCTACAATTCGAACAATCATGCTTATCGAGTTTACAATCTTCGTAATAAGACGGTAATGGAATATGTAAATGTAGTCTTCGATGAACTCTCAGATATTGCAGGTAAGAGTGAAAAAGACAATATTGGAGACCTACTCGAGTTCGTTGAAACTGCTCCAGTGACGGATGTAAGCATAGATGTGACTGAGAATGTGACTGAAGCCTCATCCATAGCTGTCCCCAATGTAGAACCAAATGTCACAACTTCTGAGCCCACTTCCATATCTCACGATCTGCCGGTTTAAACAGACTACGATTGTCTTCAACCTATTGAAGAAACAACGATCCAATCTTGGACCTTGGCAGAAATATACGTACAAGGATTCAGAAAAATCACCCTATGTTTAAAATCATTGGTAATGCTACTGATGTTATTAAGACAAGAGGGAAAGGTAAAGTAAACTATCGTGATATGGTAAGGATGGTTTGCATGTCTGCTCATAGGTACTTGTTGCTTTGTGTCCAATTCTGGATACATGCTATGCAAGAGGAAATAGACCAATTTGTCAAAAATAAGGTGTGGTTTTTGATCCCTAGGCCAATGGATGTTAATGTCATAGGAACAAAATGGATTTTCAAAAATAAAACAGATGAATCTGGCAAAATTGTTTGCAATAAAGTTCGATTAGTTGCTCAAGGGTACACACAGGTTAAGGGAGTGGATTTCGATGAAACCTTTGCTCTTGTAGCCCGTATTGAGTCAATATGTCTATTGCTAGCAATTGCATGTTATTTGGGTTTAACTCTTCACCAGATGGATGTAAAAAATGCGTTTTTAAATGGCTTTTGAGATGAAGAAGCTTTTGTAGAGCAACTAAGGGTTTTGAGGACTCTTTTAAGCCTAACCATGTGTATAAGCTTAAAAAGGCTTTCTATGGTCTTAAACAAGCCCCGAGGGCTTGGTACGGTAGGTTAACTGAGTACCTTCTTCAAATTGGTTTTAAACGTGGTGAAATAGATAGAACCTTGTTTATTCCAAAGAAAAACCATGACATCATGATTACTCAAATTTATGTCGATGACATTATTTTTGGTTCATCCTCTGTTAAATTGTTGAAATAATTCATTGCTTGTATGTCCTTCACTTTCAAAGTGAGTATGGTAGGTGAGTTTAGTTACTTCTTGGGCTTGCAAATTTAACAATTAAAGGAAGGAATTTTTATCTCACAAAGCAAGTATGCCAAAAACCTTGTGAAAAAGTTCAATTTGGAAAATGCTTCTCACTTGAAGACTTCCATGGGGTCGAGTCAAAAGTTGAGTAAGCAAGATGTGGCTGAGACTGTTGACCACACCTTGTATAGAAGCATGATAGGAAGTTTGTTGTACTTGACTGCCAGTCGTCCTGATATCATGTTTAGTGTTCGTCTTTGTGCTCGATATCAATTTGATCCCAAAATTACTCACTTAAAGACCTTCAAACGTATTATTCGATATCTAGGAAACACAACTAATTTGGAAATTTGATACACAAAAGACACTAACACTAATCTTGTGGGATTTAGTGATTTTGATTGAAATTTGAGATGTTGTTGATCAAAAAGTACAACTTGAGTATTTTTTTTTGGGAAATAATTTGGCCTCATGGTATAGCAAAAGAAAAATTATGTATCCCTTTCGATCTTGAATCGAATATGTAGCGATTGGAAGTTGTTGCACACAACTTTTATGGATGAACCAAAAGATTGAGGACTATGGTTTGCAAAGTGAAACACTAACTGCCGATTGTGATATATGAGTGCAATTGATATTTCAAAAATTCCTGTCCAACATTCTCATACTAAACACATAGATATTAGACATCACTTTATTCGAGATTAATTGAGAAAAATATAATTCGCATTGAGTATATTGCTACTGAAAATCAGCTTGCATACATCTTCACCAAGACTTTGGATTTTGAGAGATTCTCTAATTTAAGGAAATCTCTCGGTTTGTGTGTTCTCTGAAATGTTACACAAGATGTTACTGCATTGCACATCACATTTGTTGTAATATCCAAACACTGCATGTCTCTTCTTCTTCTCCTTTATTTCTTTTTAATTTTTTTTGTATTCGTCCCTGCATATTAAGCTCATCATGCATATCTGCAAAAAGTAGATTGATGATTCGAACTAGTCACATATATTTTCTCACTTGGAAAACTGGTGTGAGTCGATCTCTCCAAATTATAAAAAATGATATTTTTTTCCCAGTTTATAAATAAAGTTTTGATCATGCTTGGAGGCCTTAAAAGAAAAAGCTACCAACCCATTGTGTGCAACTATTCCTTGTGACTAATTTCTTCAAGCTTATTGTTGTCTAAAAAGGCATGATCATGTGAACAAAAAGAGCTACCTATGGCATTTGAGTGAAAGCTTCCTTCTGGCTAACTCCCTCATGAGACTTGGAAAAATTGGAGAAAACTCAAAAATTTTGAAAAATTGGGATTTCGGATTGTGATTCATTGAATCAGTTAGTACATGTGTGACTCAAAATGTGACGACATGTGATCCTATATCCATTCTTTGCAAAGACTTATCTCTTCTTGTGTGCGATTTTCTTTTGTTTAGGCATATAGTAGGTTTTGCATGTCCTGATGATGTTGGCTAATTTGCTGAGATTTGGTTTCCATATATAATCTGAGCTTGATATTTTTCTCTTCCCAAAATCTTGAAAATCTTGATGGTTATTTTGTGGGTTGAACATGATTTGGAGGATAAGGGAAAATCTTTGTGATCTCTCTTTCCTTATCACAATTTGACTTAATTTGGACACTTTGTGAACTAGAGTTTAGAATTAATTGGATTTCGTATTTCTTTCCTTATTTTTCAATTTTGCCCATGAGATATTATTTCCTAATAAAAAAATTCACTTTGTGCTTTGGATTTCGTGTCTGATTATGACTCTTATCAATTCCCTATTAAATTACAGGTACTCAAGTACAATCTCTTCTCTCTTACGCTATTCGAAGTATTTTGTGTGGCTTGAATTTTCTCTACAGGTTGAAATCTTCTCTCATTCTCTATGGCTCGGTTTGTATCATCCATCAAAAACCTCTTTGGAAGTCCCAGCAAGTCACCATCTTTCTCACAAAACTCTGAAAGCCCTCACTCAGAAAAATCTATGGCCGAAATCTCTGTTCCAGATGCTGTTAGAGATGGTGCAACATCTGACATCGCATCTCTCTCAGATAAGAATACTTCATCTTCTCCGATTAAAGAGAGTTTGGCGCCCCCTGAGACGGTTGGTACACCTTCTTCCATTCCTACAGAAGTTCCTGCGCAGGGCAATACACCTCCATCTCCCAAAACCCCTGCACCTGAGTATGTTGAAGATGCCCTTTCATCTGGTACTCAAGATGCCTCTGCATCTGGTACTACATCTCTCACTATTCAAATACACGACCCAGGTATGGATTCTTCCCTTCCTACATCTAGTACTACCATCCTCTCCTAGACCTACCCCCACTACTCTCATTCTGGTTCCGTTCCAAGAGGATTCTCTTGCTGTTGTTCTACCTGGGGAAAACGATAACAAAATTGATGTCGATAATCCCCCAAATTTTGAGGTAATTCGCATTGTTCATGGGCTATTAAGAAACCCTAATGTTCGTCGTCCGAAACGCTTGAGAGGCTACTCCCCAGAAGACTTCAAAGGTTCTTATTCTACCCTTGAAGTTTCTCTTAAAGCAAAGAAAAGAGGTTGGGGACACCACAAAAATAGGGGAGATGAGTTGCATATACCACATGTCAGTTTCAGTGATTCTGAGGACAATGTGATCCAGTTTGTTGTTCCACCTAGAAATCCTATGCAGATAGAACCCCATGAAAGTGATGATGACATGCCCTTGGCTCAAATGGTCCAGAAAGCCAAGAAAGGGAAAAGTGTGGCCAAGAATGTGAACACATCTAAGTCCGCACCAACAGCAGTTGACTCCAGTTCTGAATTTGATGACTCGAGTGGTGAGGATTTTGATGCCTCAAAGGAACCAAACACTGTGATTGATTATGAGGCTCTGGTTGATGAAATAGGTGATGAAATGATGATCGAAGAAAGAAAGAAGCTGCTGGGATAGATGCAGAGAAGGATGTGATGTCATCCGACGACACATCTGATTCTGAGTTTGATCTTGGGAGAGCCCATTCTGAGTCATTTTACACTGCCCCTGTTGCGACCAGGTTTCATGTTTTAATATTACTCGTGATTTTATTGATGAAAGATGTAGGGATTATGATCACTTCGCCCAGTACGACTTAAACAGATTTTTTGAGGAACGGAATTTAATTACTACAATTGATACTGCCATGTCTTATGTTGACTCTGTTGTTTATGAGTTATATGCCAATTTGTCTTCTAGGATTATTGTTCAAAGATCTCCCAAGTATGGGAAAGTGTTTGTCAGAAATAGGATTTACCAGTTCAATCCTACAATTATCAATGAATTCTTTGATATGACTGACTTTGAGGAGGCTGAGGTTCCCTCTGATTATAATGAGATGACCAAGTTTCTAACAGGTGGAAGGGAACTCGAATGGCCAGCACATCCACGAAAACTTCCCTCAGCACGCCTCATTTCTTTTTATGGATTTTTGCACAAAATTTATTGTGCAAATTGGTCACACTCCAAAAATAATTCCATAGTGACTCGAGCTCATGCATGTGTACTGTATCAAATAGGAAAGGGTCTACCCCTCGATTTTGGGAACTTGACTTTTGAGGAGGTGACATTCTTTGCTGATAGTAGGTCCAAGTCCTGGTCACTTCCATTTCCCGGCCTCATCTACAAAATTCTTGTGTCTCAAGGGTTTGAACCAAGACAGGGTGAACGGTTCACTAATCCACCTGGCCTCTTCCATGTGTCTCGGCCTCTGCTCAACTCTTGGAATAGAATTGTTGATTTGCCTCTTGTGTATCCATGGGATACACCACCTGCTCCTGAAACTCCTATCACCGATGCTCCTCTGTCTGCTGAAACCTCTGTTTCTCAGTCTGTCCCAGATGTGGCCTAAGATGTGGTCCCCGATGTTGGCAATATTCAAGCTCATATTTTCCCTAACATTCCCTATGTTCCTATTTATGTGGCTTTCTTGTAGGTTCAGTTTGGCTCGCTTTCTGGCCAAAAAGGGGTAGAGGATTTGGCTACTCGGCCGAAGCAATGCTGCGGTGGAGTTATGGTTGTTGATGCTCCTGGGAATGCTTCTCAAAATCCTGAAAATGATGATGCTCAAAATGTTGTTGATGCACCTATGAATGGACAGGGTGAAGGCGATGAAGGCCTTCAATTTGATTTTGAAGGACAAATGGTTACAACTATTTCCACCGATGAACTTTATGATATTTAATTATGGGGTGTATTAAAACAATTATCTAGTTAGGATTACTTGCTTTTGGTTGGTGATTCCTTGACAAAACTTTGCTTGTGATTATTTTGCTGCAGATATGAATGTGTCCTGAAATGTGATTACATCTGTTTCAGTATTTTTACCATCATGATATTTAGGGAGAGTTGATATATTTAGGAGGAGATGGTTTGATTTGTGCTTGATATGTGTTTTGTCCAGAAGGGCAAAAAGTGGGAGATTGTTAGGGCGAATTATTTCGCCTATAATAATTTCCTTAAATAAAATATGGTGTTTGAACTATTTTGCCTTTCTAGACTTATGGTAAGATTGAGTTGGTGATATGGTATATATATATATATATATATATATATATATATATATATATATTAGAACTCTCTGATATTTATCTTGTTTCCTAACATAAGTGATATACTTGTCATATATTTGTATATATATTCTTTCCATGTTTATTAGGACTCATTGATGGACTTGGACGTCTATATAAGAGAGGATGACGTGCATAATGTTTACACTAGAAATACACCGATGATGAAGATTTATTAATAACTATCAGGTAATTAATTGAATCAAGTTTCCTATATTAATTACCTTATATCCAAAACAAACACACACTAAAAAAAAAAAAGTCATGCCATTCTAAAATGCAATGATTATAATAGTCAACCAAGATGAGTTAATTCCTATTTTCCTTCATTAATTTCCTCACAATAAATATCATAATTATATTGATTTATACAGGCACCTTATATTCCGGTTTCTGCTTTTTTTAATCTTGTACCTCTACGAAATTGTATCTTACACTCATGCATCTCTCCTACAAACTAGCTTGTATATACTCATGGTGGAAGTAATAAAAAGAAAAGTGAAGCAAAAAGAAATAGAAAAAATATTGTAAAAGTGGTTGGAAAATGTGTAACTTTAGAAATACATACAAAAGGTGATACAAGTATTACACTGCAAACAAAAGAAATTTATTACTTGGAATTTAATGAGAGCCCACTAATCTCACCATCTCTTTTTCTTTTTCTTACACTTTTAGTCCAAGAGAAATTCTTAGCCCTTGGATTGGTATCAAATCAAGGGTTGTGATTACATGCAGCTTATATAGTACAAGTTTCAATTGTTCCAGGCATTATATATATATGAGTGAGTTTCTCTCAGAAAACACAAACATTCCTTTGATAGCTAGTCATTTTGTTTGCATACAAATAAATAAATAAAATATTGATTTAGCCATCTTATTATCCATGGAAGGTGAAGGAGAAAATTCCAATAATCCTCCGCCATTAAGTACTGCAAAGGATAGTTGCTTTTTTGCTAATGACAACTTTTCCTACCAACAATTGTTGAACAATCATAATCCATCAACTCTGTTTCATTCTAATGATTTGCAGACAAATAATGAAGTGCTTCTTGATGGAGAGGTTGTTGACCAAAATCAAAATCGAGACGAAAAATTTTATTAATAACTCAATTAATTAATTAGTTGTTGTGATGTGCAGTGGAATGATAGTTCGGAGAAGGGAAGCTCTTCTGCTTATTGGATCAAGGGTCAGTGGACAACTGAAGAAGATAGGTAAAATGGAATATATATATATATAGTTGTTTAATTTGTTTTGAAGAAATGGAATTTAATTTAGGATTTTGATGATTTAATGCAGAAAACTGGTTAAGTTGGTGAAGCAATATGGATACAGAAAATGGGCAGTGATAGCTGAACAAATGGTGGGAAGAATTGGAAAACAATGTCGTGAGCGATGGCAAAATCACTTGCGTCAAGGTTTTTTTTATTAATTCACCGAGTATATTTTAAATGGGATCATATATTTTTTTCTCATCTTATCTTCAAAATATACTTGCTTAAAAATTGATTGATGTCCTTTTCTAACATATCTTTATTGTATTGGGGCATCTGAAAAATTACATGCCGGTTAATTATGGCTATTTTTATAGGAGTAAAATCTGCAGTAGATTCTTTCAATTTTCTGTTTTTGCTATATTTTTACATGTTAAGATATATGAGTTTATTTGTTGATAGTATAACTCCATCTTTTCATGATGAAATCTTAAATTTTAGTGATAAATTAATGATGGATTGAGATAAGATCATAGGGATTGCGTTTGCTTATGAGGGCTTTGAAACAAAATTAAACCTTGAGGTTAGTTTTCTATATCAGCCTTCACAATTTAATTTGTTAATGCTATTTAACAATCTCTGTATGTATTTTGTGTTTCTTTTTCTAGGGTTTCTTCCTTGTTTTACATTCTCTTGAGAGTCAACATTACATTCATGTGGTTGAAAAAACTTTTTAACAGATAAAGCAACCTAAATTTGTTACAATGGCACTGAATTTGATGCTTCTATGGAAGAGATTTTTGGTGGGGGTTTTGCATGCCTTGCAACCACCACTCCACCCCACACCCTCATTTTATTGATTTGTTATTTTTTTTAATTAATTGTAAATATAAAATACACATTATTAATTACATATCACTTTTATCTTAATTTTGATTGATTAAATGTTCATGATTTCAGAAAGATGTAGTTTGGACTGAAGAAGAAGAGAGGTTGATAATTGAAGCCCATGAGAAATTCGGAAACAAATGGGCAGAGATAGCCAAATGCGTCCCAGGCAGAAGTGAAAACTCAATTAAGAACCATTGGAATGCCACAAAAAGAAAACAGACTTCAAAGAGAAAGATCAAAAGACCAGAAAGGCTAGGGCCAATTCAATCATATATTTTGGAAGAATACGTCAAGAAAAAGTATTTCAATAAGGGATCATCAATTAATACCTCAAAAACCAACAATAATCCACAATCAACCACCACAACTAGTTGTCCTTTAGCTCAGAATAACAGTCTCAGTGGTGATGATGAATCAACTACTTATAATTTCACACTCGAGACGTTTGATGAGGAGATGAATTTTATGAAAAACCTGTTTGCGAACAATGAGAATTCGGATCGGATAATTAATGGATCTGATCAACATAGCAATATTATCTCTTCTGGCTCGTCGTCCAATTTCTCCGTCTCCACTCAAACGATCGATGTTCAGCCAAATGGAGATAACTTATTGGCTTCTTCTTCTTCTTCAGAAAATAGCATGGTACAAATTGGTGGTAATAGAGACATTTTAATGCAGGAGGGTCAAGGGGCATATTTTTCTTCAGAGATTAATTACTTCTATTCTTATATGTTTGAGGGATCTTTCGGCAACATGGGCTCAAACATGGGATGAATCGAGATGATACATTTTTCTGCTGGTAATTGAAAAAGTGGAGATGGATTTTATGGAAATTATATTTGACTTTGTTATGTATTTCTATTGTACAACATATATATTTGTCTAATTAATAGGGTTTAGTCAGTTAGATATTAATTAACTGGCTTTCATAGTTCTAGGCAGTTTATAGTTATTATGTGAACTAATTCTGATTTTCACATCTAATTATATATTATATTGTGGGCATTTCAATTTTGTTTGAAATTTTAGTATGTGTACGAAAAACCTTGGTGTCCGAATGGTGGTTGTGTACACTGGCGTAGCCAGGGGGGGCCAACCTGGGCCCTGGCCCCCCCCATTTTTTTTAAAAAAAAAAAATTATAGGTAAATTTTTTTTAAAAAAAAAAATTTATTAAATATTTACATGGTTTTTTTTTGCATTTTTTTATCTGGCACACCCCAATTTCGTGTATCGGCCCACCCCCATTTATTTCCTGGCTACGCCATTGGTTGTGTACTTCTCCAGGTGTTGGTTACGTTTTTCGTTTTTTAGTTGCATGCAATTTTTGTTGTTATTTAATGGGTGTGTTTTCTTCTCTCTTCCTATTTTTCTCTTGTTTTTATCTTCATCAGTCAATTGATTTCTATTCTTTTCAAGCTCTCTTTGACCAAATTCTTGTTTTTTCCATGAGCACATTATGAAACCAAAAGCTAGTTTGGCCTCACAAATGGCTAACTTCCCATGCATTATGCATTCTTGTTTCATATATGTAATATGTGGGGTGACAAAAGCAAATATGTAGTTTGTGCTTTAACAATGTTTTTTTTATATATTTCTGATACGTCACCTACGACTTGAATGGCCTTGGGCGATAATTAAGTAAATTACTTTTTATGTAACAGTAATTGACTTCAGAGGCGTAGATAGGGGCGGGGGGCTTTAGACACCCCAAATTTTTTTTGTCCCGTTTTTCGGTGGAAAAAAATTTAAAAAATTTATATGTGTTTTTTAAGAGAAAAAATAATTGAGCTAGGGGAAAATGAGGGGAAAAATTTTGGGCTAGGGTAGCCGGTCAGCTCATACGCCCGATTGACTTTCTATCGGAATTAATCATTTTGTGTGTGTGTATATAAGTGTACGCATGCGCGTGTGAGTAAGAAAGTATCGATACGATTGCTTATAATTATTACATTTAACGGTTTTGTCGTTATTATTTTTCGTTCTAACTGTCGTGTATATATATATATATATATATATAGTCATCATATCAATGATAAGAACTACTTGTGATCATAAAAGATTATATAAGACAAAAAATATTTTTCGAACTTCGATCTATGTAATGAGCTCAAGTGAGAAAAAAATGATTTTTCTTCGCATGCTTTCTTTAATTTGTTAGCCATATGCAGAAGTATTTGTAAAACAGCATTTCTTTTTACAATTTGTGTACATATCTGTAGTCATGTTATTTTAGCCCTTGAACTTTGACATCAGAACTAATTATAGTAATTGAAATTTTTGTTAAGTAATATGTCCATAATAAAACTTTTTTTCCCAAATAAAGCAACGATATTATTAATTTCTTATATTGCATTGCACATTTAAACAATAG
>CM071926.1:76981340-77206500 GCA_016081115.2 Rehmannia glutinosa
TGCCTATGCACACAGTCGCCTATGTGGCCATTTCGCCCTTTTCTCGACTTATTCTGGTTCACCATACTGTGACCGCCCCGAGCCCTGATGGTCTTATACTCGCAATGCTCCAATTTGCCACAAAAGTACTCCAAACATTGTTATTTTCCCGCAAAACGAGCAAAACATAATATTTTTTCAATAATATGAGAACTCGACACATTTCTCGAGTTAATACATGTTTATCAACCCATTATAGCCAAAATCATGCCCAAAATACATGCAAAAATCACATTAAACAGACCCCCAAACTTAAACTATTGATCCTGGTCAACGCTTTATAAACCAAACAAACACAAGTGGGAGGAATGAAAAGCATAATCAAGAACAACACCAAGAACTCATGTTGCTTATCCATATGTATCAAGTAATGAATCAATTGCCTCAAATCTCTAATATAGAACACGTTTCAATATAACCATGGCAAATGCATTGAATTACGACTCTAATCGATCAAGTGTATGCTCTCCTCTCAAGTGTATAAGGGACGTGTTTACGCTCAAATCATATCAATGATGAAGAACTACTATAAGCTTGCAAATCGTCTCAAATCTCCACAAGAAAGTGTATGCAATTCATGAATCAAAAAGGACTTTGTTATTCGGTTGTAATGAAGACTCTTTGGTTAGGGTAGGAAAATATGGATAAAGTGACTCAAACTCGAGCATATAGACTGGCAAACATATTGTCATTTGAATCAACAAACCTCATATGAAAACACCAAGTAATAATAGCATATGCTTCTTCAAACCACCCTTTTTTCATCAATTCTTCATATCCTTTTCTTTGGTAAAACCAAACTTTTCAAATCATATTACAACCCCAACCTACAAGTGTATTCATAACAAAACCCAATCATAGGGTTGATTTTTTTCCGACTCTTTCATGAGTATTCATCATTCTTTTCCTCATTTTCTTTTCTTTTCTTCTATTCCCATAAACCAACTCTCACAGTTAATCATCTATATTATTGATTTCATCTAGTTCAACCTCATTCAACCCACTTACTCAATGCTATAAGCTCATGTTTAGGGCAAAATATATATCAAGTTAAGGCCGATGATGTGGCTATCAAAAAAATAAGGCAATAGGCTCAAATTGGTTAACTAGTGAATTCAATATCATCGGGTAGGCCAAAGGTTTGAAAGGATAAAACAAAAATGGCCTTAAATCATTTTCACACATCGCATACAACGTGTGGCTTTGACAAAGATACCAGAGCAAGTTCTAGAGTTCTAACAACATGAATGATACACTCAAAACAAGAAACAACGATATAATGAAAGCAAAGAAAGTGCTCAAAAGCTCGCAGCTTGCATATCCGTAAATCAAAGCATAAAATCCATGGTTTCAATATTCACATGCTCCATATCATCCATTCTCATCCCGATTACTTCGCACTCAACACCCAAATCAAAACAACACAAGAATTTTAAAAATATCTCTCAAATCGCACCGCACAACATCAAAACCAAGTTTACTCACTCCCTAATACCTACTAAAGCAAAGAAACATTCTAAAAATATAAACGTGCTTCTAATGCAATGCAACCTAAGTGCTCTACATGAAACTATATGAAATGAAATTTTTTCTCTCCACACCCTACATATCAAAATTAACTCTCTCTCCCCAAACTTGAATGAAATTATATCGCACACATGGAAAGATAAACTTTCAATAAAGAAAAAGTGTGGATTCAACCTGGCTCACCTGAGGTGGTGGTGATAGTGGCCTTGAGAAATATTCCACCGAGTCATTTGTCGCAAAGATATCGAGGAGCTCCTATTGCCGCCTCCTTTGGCCGCCATGTTCTATTGCCGCTCTCCGCTCCGCTCCGAAAGCTCAAATTCATGATGGTGCAGCTGACTCGCTTCCTCGAGGGCCAATAATAGATCATTGAAGTCGCGACCCCGTGATCCTTATCTCTCGCGGATAGACACACGGCCGTGCTTACGCACGGCGAGAGTAGCCCAAACCTTTGCATTTGCGTATAGGCCATGGTTCAATGTGAAGGACCTTTTCGCTTTTTTTTAAATCAAATAAATCCTATGTTAATTAACGAAAAAAACAACAAACCATTGGATTGCCTCCCAACAAGCGCTAAATTTAACGCCTATAGCTTGACGACTATATATCTCGATCAATGATCCCACAACGTGATGTATGCCAGCCTCTTCATGCATTTCTCCTGCTATTCCAACTCGCATAAACTAGTGCCCCCTTTGAATGCCTCTAGTGACGGCTTCACGCGCTAGTCATATGCCATATTTTCATCATTTGCACTACGCGTGTAACAAGACATGCTTGCTTCTAAGATGTCGGGGCTATTCCCATGTCTTTCTTCATGTCCTTTTCTTTCTCACTTCCGGTAATCCCGCACATGATCTAAAGCACACACACAATCACTCAAGTTTTGAGCATTAATACATATATCAACGACTACTAAGGAATTGTAGCTCTATATTATCATGAAATTTCACATCCTTATAGATAGAAAATAAAATATGCTCATCATTAACCTGTAATGTGAGCTCTCCTTCGTACGTCTATCAAAGTTTTTCGTGGCTAGGAATGGACGCCCAAGTATCAAAGGGACGCGCTTTCTTCCTCCATGTCAAGCACTAAGAAATCCACGAGAATATGAATTTGTTGACTTTCACGAGCACATCTTCTATGATTCCCTTAGGATATGGGAGTGATCTATCCGCAAGTTGAAAAGTGACCGTGGTTGGCTTCACCTCTCCCAATCTAAGTTTCGAAAATGAACAAGGGCATTAATTTAATACTTGCTCCTAATCACATAATGCTTTATCAAAGAAAGACCCTATTTTACAAGGGATAGTGAAACTCCCAAGATCTTTGAGCTTTTCGTAGTTTTTCTCGAATGATGGCGATGCACTCCTCACCAAGTTAACGGTTCGAACTTTGCCATCTTTCTCTTCTTGGACATCACATCCTTTAAAAGCTTCGCATAGTTGGGAATATGTTCTAATGCATCCGCAAAAGGTATGTTTATGTGCGGTTTCTTTAAAGATGTCAAGGAATTTAGCAAATTGGGCATCTAACTTTTTCTTTTGAAAGCGTTGAGGGAAAGGAAGTGGAGTAGAATGTTTTGAAAAATCAGAGTTAGATGTTAGGAAATTTATTTGTTAGATTTTGATGATACCATGTAAAACTTAGACTAGGAAGTTGGCACCCCATTTTTCTTGTAATTTCGTATTGTAATAGATAGACCGAATGAGCTGAGTGAAGTTAGCCAAGCCAAGGATGCGTGAAGTCGGCAGACCAGAGTGAAGACTCACTGCGTGTGTCACCGAGTATGGCCATGAAGGAAGACAAGGACTCGATCAAGAAGAGTCAACAAGGAACAATGTGAAGTGAAGGTCACCAAGTCAATGAAAGGAGCCAAGTCTAATTGAAGTGATAGTTGAGTCAATCTTATGATCGGAGAAGACTCAAGTCACAAGAGGGTAAAAGTAGCAGATCAAGTTGAGACAATCGACATTTATCCGTTGTAAGGAAGTCAAGAATATTAGTCGATATAGTAATACGTCCAAGTCCGCTGTGTCTTAAAGTGTTTGGCCCAGAAACATGCAAAAGGAACAAGCAGATGGGAAACACCGCAACTTGTGTGTTTAACTTGTAAAAGTCCGCGAAGCCATTTAATATGAGGAAGGGGTCAACATCACAAGTGTCTTTGGGATCAAGAAACGACAAGCCAACAAAGAAGAAGTGTCATTTGAAATTGGCATATCTCTTCAATGGGCAAATTTCAAATGAGCACTATAAAAGGCCGAGGGAAGCATTTGAGAAAAGGTTACTTAATGACACAGATCTTTTAAACAATATTCAAGCAAGCATAACCTCGCAATATTCTCAAAGCTTATCAAGATATTCTCAAGCCTAAAACTCAAAAAAACTAGATCCAACACACGCTGTGAAGGAGAGATAACTTCAACCAGCTTGAAGAGGAAATATTTGAAGAACAAAAAGGGATCTACTCTCCAAGTTGAAGGAGTTGTAGAAAAGTTCAAGGTCTAACCAAGAGATTCAAGTTTGTTGAGGACTGTGTGAACAAATCCAAGGACTTGAAAATGAGCCAAGTAGCAAGGCATTTGTCTCGTGAAGAAGTTGAGTCGCAGGAGAAGCCACTTTGTGTGATCAAGGTCGTCTAGATGCTTCACGCTTGTAACTTGATCTGATCTATTTAGTGCATTCCTCCATGAGTTGGAGAAGAGTGGATTAGAGGAATTACCCCATCCTTGAACCACTATAAAAATTACTTGTGTCATTTTACTTTCAAAGCACTTACATTCTTGCATTTACTTTTATATCTGTTGATCGTTAATTTGCTAATCCAATCGATAAATAACAAGTGCTAAAACAAGTGTTAAAAACAACCTTAAATCTATCAAAAGGGTGTTAAGTCTTCATTTGTTAAAAACCAAATAATCTAAAGTTAAGTAGGGGTGGCAATGAGTGGCATGACACGATAAAGACGACCTAACGAACATGACACGATTACAAACACGATTCACAGACAAAAAGCACGATAAGGCACGACCACGATATGACGCGACACGATAGCACGATATGAGTACGAAATTGAAAATTAATTTAAATTTTCAATTATTATTATATTAAAGATCAAATAAAATAGATAACACGAAAACACGATAGTGTGACATGAACATGACACGATAACACGATTTGCCACCCCTAAAGTTAAGTATTAGCTTGAGCATGCAAGTTATACTATCAATAGCTCTATCGAGTCTGTTGAGTGGGTAACTTAGCTGAATATAGCCAACTTAGTTGTCCTCCAAGAAAACAGCTGATTTGAGTTAACTCTATTGAAAAATCTTAAAAAGACTAAAATCAAAAACTTGGTAAGGTTTATTCAACCCCCTTTCTAAACCTTACACCACACCCTTGGGACCTACAAGTGGTATCAGAGCGGTTGGTTCATAGAGCCTTCCACACTGGTTACTAAACCAGATCTCAATCTTTTTCAAAGGTTTTAACACTTGTGTTTTTCAAAATCTTTCATCTTTTAAACAAAGTTATTATCATGGAAGCAAATCTAACTCGTATTCCAATGTTCACTGTGGAAGAGTTTAATAACTGGAAGATTCGTATGCAGGCTCATCAATCCACTTTACACGATGAAATATGGATTGTGATAGAAGATGGGCCATTGCAAATACTCAAAGTCAATACGGCTGTATGAAGAGCAACTGCAGCTGGAGAAGAAGAAGTCTTGAAGCTAGACCAATCATGGTTGAAAAACCACACACTGAATGGAAAAATGAAGATCAGAAGAGATATAACCTGGACAATGTGGCCAAGGATATACTCTACAAGATGTTGTACAAGGCGATGTTCAACAAAGTCAAATCGTGTAAATCTGCAAAAAAAATCTGGGAAAGTTAACGCTGATTTGTGAAGGATCAGAACAAATTAAAGAGAATAAATTAACTGTTGCTGTTCAAAAATTTTAAAATTTTAAAATGCTTGCAGGTCAGACTCTGGATCAGCTGGATGCCAGATTTAGAGAGATAACAAATGAGCTTTCGGGAAAGAATACACTAAAAGGAAATGTTCATGAAGATATTAAGAGCCCTCTCAAATTTGAATAGGAAATGAAGGTCATGGCCCCGAGGTATTCAGTGGACCTCTAAAAAACATCTAATCATGAGCTATTCTCAGACCTCAAAGCTTATGAGTTTGAGCTGAGAAGGAAAGAGCAAGAGGAAACAGTTGTACCAAAGACAACTGTATTATTGTGATGACGGGAAAATATCCGAGCCAAAGGAGACCATTGACTAGGAGGAGATTGCCCTCATGGTAAAGAGATTCAATAAGTTCTTTAATAAGAACTATAAAAGAAACAAAGGTGAAACCTCTAGAGGACATTCAAGACCTCCAAAGCAAAGGAGGACGAGCCACCCAAGAGAGTCGAAAATTAGAGAGCTAATTATCGAGAGCCGATAATCAAAGGAGCCGACTGAGTGATGAAAGAGCCGAGAACCCGTGTTGGAATTATAGACAACCAGGACATTTTGTGTTGATTGTTCCTATCGACTACCAACAAATATAGAAATGAGGAAGAAAAGAAGAGTCTTTAGAGAGAGAAGACAAGAAAAGAAGAAAGCCATGTTGATGTCGAATCCGACCAAGTGCAAAGAAAAAAGCGGAGACTCGGATAGTAGTGAAGTCGACTACTCAAGTGATACAAAGGAACATGCTATGATCCGCCTCATGGCCAAAAACAAGATCAAGAAGATGAGGCACACTCTAACTCATCTCATTCGATTCCAGTGATAGTAGTATGATACACACACCTCATCACCCACATATCTTTATGATTCATTAGGAAAAATGATGAAATATTTTGAGCACATTAAAACCTCTCACACACTTCAAAATGAGGAAAACAACGAACTTAAAAACCAAAACTCACGGTGACAAAAGAGCCGAGTACTCGAGTCACATAGCCGATGAGAACACTAAGGTCAAGGTGAAAAATGCCAAGATTATGGCAAAGTTAGTGCTATAGAAAAGAGGGAAAAAGATCTCAAAAATGTGATTGCTCATTTACAAAAGCATCCAAATCATTGGATGAACTTATTATGAGTCAAAAAGAATGTGGAGACAAGAAAGGCATAGGATTTAATTCCTTTGTGCATAGTCAAACTCCAAGAGTGATTTTGGAAAAGAGATCTTCAAGCAAAGAAGGATTCAAAAAACCCAAAACACCAAATGCTGCACCCACATCCACACCTAAACACAATCACAATTATACTGACCTTGGTTATAAAGGGAAAGGAAAGAATCCAGTAGAGTATGCTGAAAGGACAACTGAGAAGAAATTCAGACAGGTCACTCAACAGACTCCTAACAGAAAATACTCTGTAAGAACCAAACAAACTACCAAAAGCCCCAGAAATTTCATCAAAGAAATACATATGATGGGAATGGTAGAAACTATCCAAACCAAGCTGATTGGAATAATGTGAAATATCAGCAAAGACCTATGGGATACAAGCCAAAATGGCAAAGACCTAAAACTCAGCAAAGTTCATTCCCAAGGCCAAAGAGCTATTGTCAGCACGTCATCACACTCAGAGATTTCATAACTATCCCAAGAAAGCAATTGCTAAAACAAACACACAGCATATAGACAAAAGAGACAAAGTTGTATGATCCTAAAATCCCCAAGCAATTTGATAATGTGCATTATGATTATGGTACTCGATAGATGGCAACCTCTTAGAGTCGATCATCCTGGCTATAGGTTGGTTGGAACATCTTATAGCACTAACCCCCAGGACCCGGGGAAAGTATGAGTGCCTAAAAACCGATTTCCTTGATTGCGGGTTCAAGGAACAACCGAAGTGCCAATGAACCTAGTACATGGATAGTGGCATTTTCCAAACATATGATAGGAAACAAGAAAAATATGTCAAGATTCAAGGAGATCAAAGGTGTTAAAGTTATATTTGGAGGTAATAAAGCTCCAGGTGGGATCAAAGGCACATGATCATCAAGAAGAATGGATCGAGATCATAGATGTTGCTTACATCACCCAACTCGTGACAAAAGCTACAATGTAGATTCAACATGGGGATATGCCAGATCAAAGATCTGCATCTAATGAAATTCTACTTGTAAGGAACAAGGCAAAGAATATGTATGTGGTAGATTGGTCTAATGCTACACCAATGTCTGCTAGCAAGGAGCACAGCCGAATCCAGTTGGCTATGTCATAAGAAGTCGAGTCACCCGAATTTCAAGAAAATCAACAAGCTTGCAAGGAGTCATCTTGTGGAAGGATTTACAAACTCAATGTACAAGAAAGAAAGCATATGTGATGCATGTCGATGGGAAAGCAAATCAAACCATCATTCAATTATAAGCCAAGTCGTTCAACCATGATATTGCATCATGTTGCATATGGATTTATTTGGTCCATTGGGCCAACTAACATCAAATGGAAAGAAATACACCTTAGTGGTGGTGGATGACTATTCAAGATATATATGGTCAATCTTCATGTGTAAAAAGAAAGAAAACACTGCAGTTACCTCGGCTATGAGAAGAGTTCAAAATGAAAAGAGTCAAACCATTACAAAGATAAGATCTGACAGGGGAACTGAGTTTGTTAATGGAATAATAACTCTGTATTGTGTTGAAAATGGTATTACTCATGAATTATCAGCTGCAAGGACTCCACAGCAGAATGGAGTAGCTAAAAGAAGAAACAAAACTCTCAAGGAAGCGCAAGGACAGTGACAAAGGTTAGTGTGGATTGCCTAAGAGATTTTGGGCTGAAGCCATAAATACAACATGCTACACTCAGAATAGAGGCATGATTAACAAGAAATTGACCAAAACTCTCTTTGAGATTTGGACAGGGGGAAATCCAAATGTTGGATATTTCAAGATATTTGGATGCAAATGCTTCATCCATAACAATGGCAAGGATAATTTGAAGGCTTTTGATGCTAAAGCTGATGAAGGTATCTTTTTGGGATACTCAGCTGAGAGTAAAGCCTATAGAGTGCTGAACAAGAGGACTATGGTCACAGAAGAGTCTATCCATGTGGTTTTTGATGAACCTAATGTGAATGGAGAAGACATTGATGAGTTAGCTGATAAGCAGAATCAACCAACTATGCAGAAGAGTTATTATATTCAAGCAGATGTGCGAGCACTCAACCATGATGATGATGAGATAGCTGAATCTCAAAGACAGCTGGAAGGTCTACATCTGAATGAAGATGAAGAAGTTGTTCAAGACAACTTAGCTGCGAGACGGTTGAATCCAGCAGACTTACTCCAACTTGATGTGAGATGGCATAGAGACCATCCACCTGAGTTAATCATTGGAGATGTTAGAGATGACATAAGAACCAGATCTAGAGCACAACATGAAACAATGTTCACTTGCTTTATTTCCCAAATAGAGCCTAAAGATGGGTTTCAAGCATTGGAAGACACACATTGGATTGTGCAATACAAAAAGTCTTTGAATTAGTTTGAAAGGAACAAAGTATGGGAATTAGTTCAAAGGCCAACCCACCAAAATGTTATTGGTACTAAGTGGGTATTCAGAACAAGATGAACGAGGAGGGATGCGTTGTAAGAAACAAAGCAAGATTGGTAGCCAAAGGGTATTGCCAAGAAGAAAGTATAGACTTTGATGTAACCTTTACTCTTGTTGCCGATTGGAAGCAATAAGGATGTTTCTTGCTTATGTTGCACATAAGAACTTCACCGTATATCAAATGGATGTGAAGAGTGCATTTCTAAATGGACTTCTAGATGAAGAAGTCTATGTTGAACAACCTCCAGGTTTTGAGCGTAGAAAACTATTGGAAATAAAGTCTACAAGCTCAAGAAAGAACTGTATGGATTGAAACAAGCACCAAGAGCATGGTATGATACATTGTCTCGTTTCTAATTGATAATGGATTCACCAAAGGCAAGGTTGATAGAACACTCTTCAGATTCAAGATGGAGAGAGTATTGCTTGTTCAAATATATGTGGATGATATCATTTTTGGATCCACAAACAAAGAGTTGTGTGACAAGTTCTCAAACCTCATGCAAGACAAATTTGAAATGAGCATGATGGGAGAACTGACTTTCTTCTTAGGAATTCAAGTCAAGCGATTGAAGGATGGAACTTTCATAAGCCAAACCAAGTATACCAGAGATTTAATGAAGATATTTGGTATGGAAGAGACGTCATCAATGAAAATTCCTACGAATACATCAGTCAAGATGGACATGGATCCAGATGACAAAGCTATTGATCAAACCAGATATAGAGCTCTCATTGGATCATTGCTCTATCTAACAGCAAACAGGCCAGACATCACTTTTGCAGTAGGTGTATGTGCTAGATTTCAATCTGCACCAAAAAAGAGTCACATAATTGCAGCTAAGAGAATCCTAAGATAGTTGAAGGGATGCCAGGAAGTCGGCTTATGGTATCCAAAGGAAGGAGGATTCAAGCTGGTAAGATACTCAGACTCAGACTATGCTGGATGTAGAGTTGACATGAGGAGTACCTCAGGTGCATGTCAAATGCTTGGAAACAGATTAGTTTCTTGGTTCAGCAAGAAACAAAATTCAATAGCTGCATACACATCTGAAGTAGAGTACATAGCTGCAGGCAGTTGTTATGCCCAAGTCTTATGGATGAGACAACAGCTGAGAGACTATGATATTGAAGAAAGAGAGATTCCAATTATGTGTGATAACACTAGTGCTATTGCAATCACTCAAAATCCAGTATTGAATTCAAGAACAAAGCACATTGATGTCGATATCATTTTATAAGAGATCATGTTGAAAACAAAGAAATCACTTGGAATACATCTCAACGGTAAGCGATTAGCGCCATATTCACAAAGCCATTATATAAATCAATGTTTGAAGAGGTCAAGAATGAGTTAGGGTTAATTGAGTGACTTAGAATACTCGGAAGACTCAATCAAAGAGAGACAAAAGAAGAGAGAATGGAAATAGGCAATTTTCACATTTCACCAAGTGAAACAAAGATAGTCGGGAAGTCACTATATCGAGTTATCTAACAAAATTTGAGTGATATTAAGAGAAGAGAGAAGCAAAGTTAAGTCACTTTGGATGAGAGCTGAATCATTTATGAGCTAAGTGACAAAAACGCAATCATTTTATTCGAGCGGGAATGTTTTTAAGGATGATTTAGTCGTAATTATGATTGTCAAGACAAAAGCCGTGCATTTAATGTGGGGAAATTAATGCGTTTTGAAGAGTCAATCCTGACCGTTGATTATGATCAAAATTTTCAAATTCCAAAACCGTCCTTTCAAGTCCCATGTATACCTAAAGTCATTCTCTCTCCTCACACAAAGAAAAAATCCTCTTTGCAACCTGTTCGAAACCCTACTCTCTAAACTCAAGTTTTTTTGCTTATTTCACCATTCATTCACTCGAAAATGGCCGCTAATCACGATTTCGCCAAAGCTTTTTGAGAAGATCCACTAAAGTGCGTCGGTGGATTTCAAGGGCATGATCAAGCGGGCGTTGATGAGGCCCTGGTGAAGAAAGATAGCGAGATAAGCTCGAAAAGTCCGTCTAAAATACTTTCTTTCGATGGAGTTCATGCATATGTATCCGGAGGAGGTCTCCATGTTTTACGTGAACGCCGAGGTGCATGACGATGAGATTCGCTCATCCATCCATGGCAAAATCATCAAAATCACTACAAAAGGACCTTGCCGAGCAATCGTTTTCTACCCTACGAAGGTTTGAAAGACATCATCGAGAAGGATGTCAACTTGGTCATGCACTTGGAAGGAAGTTGAAAATCCCGAGTATTTCGCGCTAAAGTCTGTGTATACAACTAAGAAGGATTTTCTTAATGAAGATTACGACAAGTTAATGGACATCGTGTCTAAATGTGTGGATATGAACTTTGGGATCTTTAACCGGCTATCACGGACAAAGATGATTGTGATGGTTGTGATAATGCACGACAAGAAAGTGAATCGGGCCGAGTTCGCTTCTTCACCGAGTATGCTTAACGTGATCAACAAGTCTTATAAGGAGGATGGGACTTTTGGATGTTCCGGAGTATGGCCTTGTCACCGCCATTTGATGGAGGTTAAGGGATTGCATTGCGCCATGGGAAGCCCTTCTATGCGAATAAGAGGGTGTTCAAGACAAACCTCTCTCGGTGCACATAAGAAAGCCCATGCGAGGAAGGCGATACGGTGAGGGTAATCAATCGACCGGAAGAAGAGATAGTCTGCAGCCACTCCGCCTCTCTCCCCAAAGCCGATTTTGAAGAAGAGAGTTGCGGCGGCTAAACCCGCCCGCCCAACAACCAAGATCAAGAAGGCACCGCCCCATCAACCAAACCCAAAGCACCCGCCCGAGCAATCGATGCCCCTGTCCCCACAACCGAGGCGAGGAGAAACCTCTACCTTCCTCTCTAGTCGTGAAGAAGAAGCGCACGGTAGCTTCATCAAAGAACAACAATATTGAAACACATGCCTTCACTCTTGGTCAAGAAGAGAAGAGAATTGGAGAAGACAAAGAAGTCCTGCAGTACTCAGGAAAAGACTATCGAGGCGTTGATGCTCAAGAGAGCGTCTCAAGAGAAGGTTGATGAGTCCGAGAAGATCAGCCGATGCCGACCAAGAGGGTATAGAAGTCCCATTGTCCGGGGGACACTGGTGGAGACAGAATGAGCCGAGACAGCCAAAACACGGGAAGAAAATGTTGTCTCACCCCTCGGATCGATGCTTTAGAACTTGAGGAGGAGCAAGCTCCATTAGCCACTATTCTAGAGGTAGGAGAGGATGATGATGATCATGATCTAATTATGTACTCTCTAGTCTATCCGGACATCCAAAGAAAGGCTAAGGAATTGGAGGAATTGGAAGATAAATTACTCTAGACAATAGTTCACTCATCCGGAGTTCATTGACGAAGAAGAGGAGCTTCTAAGCTCCCTTGGAAATGTATCCGTCTAACACGCCCGAATGAGGAATTTTGCATGAATACTTTTCATGCCATTAAGGAGGATGAGAAGGAGAAAGCCCGGAGAACGCCAAGCCTCTTGAGAAATCAAAGATATGTTTGCACACGGAACCCATGAACATCTCATGGAGTCCACTGACAAAGAACAATCTTGATGAGATGGACACAATGCCGTAGTCGAGAAGGCCGAGTTACAACAACCCATTAGAGAATCCCAAGCCATGCACGAGCGTAACCTTCAAGAAGGTCCAGGAGAGTCTTCCAAAATATATCCTCGATTTGAACCATTGGGAGTGTCACATGAGATTGCAATGTCACTATAAGCGACCACATCCCCGTGCATTCTTAAGATGGCTCGTGGGAAGGACGATGAAGCTAGAAATGTGGGCACCTAAGCCAAGCCTAACCCTGAAGATGGTGTTGAGACACTCACCCCAATGGCTGACTACTCAACTGGAAACACAGCCGTGTCTCAGGAACTGAGTAACCCCATTATCGTTCACTCACCTGGTGCGCTTAGCTGAGGGGAAGCTCTCTTCACCAAAGCAAAGCGAGAGGATGCCGGGAGACAACTCAAAGAAGTTTGGAGGAGAAGACGAGCAAACCACCTGAGAAGCGAGTAAAATTAATGATGCTCAGACAGCTGAGACTGTCTCAGCTTAGATTTCCTCTGATATGTAGGTCGATGAAGTTGCTGATGCAGCTAAGGCAAAGGATGGAGAGGCCACGAGAGTTGAAACTCTTGGCCATGAAAGTGCAATTCGAGGAGTTAAGACTCAAAGATGCCAATTTATAAGACCCCAAGATAGCTAAGTCGCCGAAGGGATTGTCGAAGACCCCACAACGGTTGAGGCGCTTGGGGTAATGAAGGCCTAAAGGAGGTTGAGACCTCCTCAAGTAAGGAACCAGGAACAATTGAAGGAGCGATGCGAGAAGAGGAGATCGCGCCCTTTGTGATTCCTAAGAACACATGGATACATCTTTTCGGGATTCGAGGATGAAGCCGAGTCCACACACCATGAAGATTCAACGATGGACAAGGCCGAGGATGTTATCAAATCTCGGAGCAATGTAAGTGATAAAACAACTCCTATGAGATTCAACTTTGATGATGAGCCATCACCCAGTGCCACATTAAACTCCGATGACGCCGATGAGACAGTGAGGACACGATACCTCAAAAGGAAAAACTCACCGAGACCGAAGAAACTATTAAAACAAGTGAGCAAATCCATACAATCGCTCCGGTGAAATAGAGTCGCAACGTAGGCTACCATAGTTGCGGCAGAACGATCCAACAACTCCTCGCAGCTCCCACAGTTGCGATATCCACGACGACGCCGAATCGCCCGAGGCACAGAGAGCCGATGAAATGCATAGAGAGCACAAGGAAAGGCCCCAGCGTGGACCTCAAGGATTCCTTTTGTTAGGGATGATGTCTTTGAAGACATCTTTCCATTCAATCTTCGAATCGCGGACATGGAAGCCGAGTCCGCCAGAGATCAAGCAAAATACACGTGCGTGCAAGAAGAGCCCATCATTCCATTAAATACAATTGTGCCAACGGGTTTTGATTTCGATGCAAAGATAGGAAGCAAATCGGCTTCAACAACCGAGTTCCGTAATGCCTTCAAGAAAATCTGTGATGAGATTGAGAAGATGGAACGCCACCACGCATCCTTGGATCTTCGATTAGACAATCACGATGCAACCCCTTAGTGCCTTTGATTTGAGAGGAGTTGTCCTACGCATAAAGGAATGGGGCTGCACAGCCAGATCGCCATGCGCTCGAGCATGTCCGCTACTTCAAAGTTTTATGTGCAAAGATGTTGGTATGGAGTGCGGATACGCGTTCAAAGCAGAGAATGAAGGAATACATGGTCGAATGGAAACCTCGCACAAGTTGGATATGGAGTTGCTTAAGCCGCACCACCAAAGCGAAATTACATGCCTAGAGGACAACATGAACCAGAAGTTTAGTCTTCTAATGGCGAGAGATGAGGTTGTGGCATCCGAGTCGAAGGCTCCTCGGTAAGAGTTCGAACAGCCCACTCTAGCAGTGTATCGTGCGTAATTCAACTACCGACCGTGGATTTTTCTCGAGAGGATTGTTCCTGGCCTAACCCTTCCATTTGATGATGATGCCGAACGGGGAAGATGAGGCCTTAAAGGATCGAATTCTACTTGTTATCTCCCTCTTGTTATCGATTAATCAAGCCAAAATTATTACCTATCTTCACTATAAGACGATCACAAAAGTAATTTATCCTCTCTCTCGAGACACAATAAATACGTTGATTGAATTATCTATGCAAGCATCTCTACTCAACATAAGATAAACAACTCCCAAAAGCATATAAGATCAAGAATCCTCATAAATACTCATAGATTTCTCAATCATGCAAAGTATCATATCAAGTACTCAAGATCTAGTATTGAAACTCATCTCTCGAATTATGAATCAACACATCAAACATGTTAAACCATTGGTCATATGATAAAATAAGTAATAAAGAAAAGTACTCGAATAAGGTTCGAAATAATAACTTCAATTAAAATTAAGCATCAAACAAGAGTTAATTAACCCAATCCCAAACCCTTAATCACAAGATGTTTAGCCTTAGGACATGGGAAATGAATAATTCATAAACAAAGTGTTGGATCCATATCAAACTAGATGAAAATAAGAATACAATGGAGTAACAAAAACACAAGGATATCGATGATCTCTCAATCAATCTTCAATCCTCAAGCGTGGATGCGATCTCAACCTTTCTCTCGATTCCTCCAATAGAAGGATGCTCTTTTATCTATTTTCTAGGATAAAAGTATGTATTTGTTCTTCTGGGTCCGCCTCCTCTTTATTTGTAACATCCCCCTGGCCAAACATAAGTCAATACGGCGAAACTCTACAAACCCGCACAAACGCACGGGCCGTGCCTATGTGCACGAGCTGCCCGTGCATCAAGTCTAACCTACGCTTTTTCTCTCGAACGGATGCACAGTGTCGTGCCGATATGCACGACCAGCCCGTGCGTCAATGCGAACATAAATTCATGCCGCCTTACTCACGCACGGGTCGTGCCTATGCGCACAGCCGCTCGTGCATGGCCATTTCTCTCCCGATTCTTCTTACGTATTCTCGGTTAAGCTCCATACTTCGCGTAATCACCCGATTCTTGATGGTCTTATCTTTGTAATGCTCTAATTTGCCATAAAAGTGCCCCAAACATCGTTATTTTCCGCAAAATAAGCAAAGCGTGATATCTTTTCCACAATATAAGAACACAACCCATTTTCTTGAGTTAATGCGTGTTTATCAACCCATTATAGCCAAAATCATGCCCAATCGAGTTAATGTGAGCAATCATGTTACATTCACCTCCATTGACAAAGAGGTTGGCCGTAATGAAACGCACCCCTTCTTTCCTATTCTTTCTATTTTTTTCAAATTTTAACACCCCTTTTTCATTTTTGAGAAATAGGGCTGACCTTAGGTGATTTTGGAGTTGAACCAAAATTTCCAATTTTAAAGCTTCAACTAGTCTCCAAACACCTACTACACAAGGTAAAGTGTAGTCCTTCTCATTTTCTTATCTCCTTCTTTTTCTCCTTAATTTTTCTCTCATTTTTCTAACTTCAAATTTTTGATATTTCTTGACTTAGGGGCTGACCTAAGAAGCCTCATCCAAAAATTGTGAAACTTATCCTTTTATTTCATAATTTCCAATTTTAAGGTGGGTGGAAAAATATTTTCCAACTATTAGGTGTTTTATTAAAATGCATGTAGAAAATTTGATCATGAGCCTTGAGATATATATATATAATCTATGTATTGCATGTCAATTTTATGTATCAAGTCATGAAAATTCTCAAGAGTTGCTCAAAATTACTATTTATTGAATTTTAGGTGCATGCATGTGCAATTTAATGTTTTATTTGATGAATTCTTGTATGTATTGGACATGCATGTGTATGATCTTTGAAATCCATGTTTTGGATGACTTATAACCTGGACAAGTCGAGCATAATTGATTAAATTTCAATTTTGGACTTAAAAATGCAAAAATGAAAAATTGGTGGATGAATTGCAAGAAAATAAAACTTAAAGGACCCCTCTGCAAATTTCGAATTTTGGGACTGTACTCAGGTTCAAAAATGACTTTTGATATTTTAATAAAGTTTTAAGAGTTTTAAGATAAATAAAATCAACCTTTAAAAGCCCAAGGACTAGATTGTAAATTTTTGAAAGTTTAAGGGCTACTTTGCAATTTTTAAAACTGCACCAGACCTAAACTTTAAAATTTGTAATTTTTACTCTTAAGGTACTGGGAATTACATATTTTAAAAGTATTCCAAAAATCCAAGTGGTTAGGGCTTGGAAAGCAATTTTCTAAAATTGAGGGACTAATGTGTAAAATACTAAACTTGAGGACCCAAATGAAATTTCCAGGACTTATGCAGCCAATGCACCTGGAAATACTAACTTAACTATAACTTAATTATATTTTGGACCCAAGGTTCCAAATTCATAACAATTGGACCCTAAAAGCCTTAAAGGCAATTATTTCAAAATGAGACAAAAATGATATTTTCAAAAGTTAAAGGACCTACTTATTTCTTTTAAAAACTGCTTTTGTCCCAATATCCCACTAACTTTAGTGATATTTTCCAATGGGAATCACATTAAAAGCCCTTCCGGTTTGTGAGTTTCGATTATTTTAAACTTAAGGTCCGAATTGGCAATTTTTTTACAAATTTGGGGCCAATGTGAGAATTTTATAAAAACTCGACCTCAAAACTTTAAAACCTGAATCTCTGAACAATTTAGAGAATTTAGGAACTGACCTCATAATTTTTCAAGGTCGGGATATTTATTTATTCAATTTTTAACCCCAAAAGTGTTGGTTTCACAAAACGGGCTAAATTATAATTTTTCTTTTATAAAGGACCTAACTCAAATTATTTCTCTTTTACTAAAATAGTCCTGGACCCTCTGACTTGGCGATTTAATTAAAATATTTTGTTTTCCAAAACCCTTGACTTATCGATCAATTTGACCGATTAATACCCGATCGCATGAGCGACTTCCCGCCTTATGATTTTGAATCTATAACGGGACTTATGTTCCACCTAATCTTTCAAGATATCGAAGATTGTTTATCCTTCGATGATCATCTTCATCCAAATACTCCACCAACACCATAATTGCCACTCGCTTTTCAAAAATTTTCTGAAGTGCTTCCCTGAATCAATAATACTCATTTTGCTGGTTGATGCTGTACTTGTATTTACTTTCGCTGAGTCAACTTGGTGTGTCGAGCTCACGATCGGAATGGATACGTCGGGGATGGGCAAGGCGGCTCGGCCGCTATTCCACTCTACCGGCCCCATCGCCCTAATCCCCAACCGAGGACGGAGTGTCCGAGGAAGCGGGTCGTAGTACTTGAGGTATAATCATGATTATGACGATCCGAGCCTTGCAAGCTCCACTGTGGATTTTGTCTTTGCCTATGGAGCGATAAGGTGACCGGTCTTGGACCATCTGCCGGGAGTTACAAGGAAGAACGAAGGAATCATTGTCCCGATCCACATGATTCCGGAGTTATCGGACCCGTTTGGTTGGCGCTACAAATCAGACGCAAGCATTAATTGCCTTGCATGGGATTAGCGTTACATTTCCGCACGCAATCCTACCTGGCCTCGATCCGAATCACATAGTGCCTGTGTGACCATGAACTGTTTTCTCGAACTGTATAAGTATATTATTTAAATATATTTATCACGACGCTTGCGATCTGTGTGTGAATTCATGCATCATACTCACGCGTTTTCATATAACTGTTTTCTCACATTAACTATATTGCGCCACACTTGCACACGATCACCCCATCCACTGAGATTTTTGTCTCATCCCCACCTATTTTCTAACCTTAGATGAGGATTTCGTTGAAGATCTTTGAACCGCCCCGGATTGAGACCTTGTACTCGCTTGTTGGATTTACTACTTCTTCTTGTTGTTGATTGGACTCTTTTCTTGTGTTGTTGTTGGACTCTTGTATTTCTTTCCATTCCGGTTTGTAACTGAAGGGCGTAGGACCCTTTGACTTTAAGTTGTTGTATTTGGTTGATTTTCGGGTATGTAATTTAGATTGTGGATGGTTGTGGACTGTAAGTTGTATTTGTACTTGTTACTTATTTCATTGCTATTTAGACTGTTTCTTTGGGTTCTCGTTGATATTTATCTAGATTTGTTTGGTTATTGTATTTAAGTTGTGGATCATCGTCGCGTTCCGTTGGGGCGTGACGCAGTTAGAGTGGTATCGAGCTCGGCTAGTAAGATGGAAACTTACCGAGGCGACCCAGGATAGGACCCTCGATGCGTGTTTTGTAGTAATCTGCGACTTGACCAATTAAGTGTGAATTCGATTTCAAATTGGCATAGAACCGTCTTATTGATGTTTGTACTAAGTTAGAACGCATATTTTGAGATTTCATAGTCATACTTGTTTTGACTTAGTTGATTCTTGATGATTTCCCTTATTCGTTCTTTCCTTATTCTCTTCCTATCTTTCCTCTACCTTTGACCGATCCGCCTTAGTTTTGTTTGATCGGGGATGGAGCCACGGCCGCCTTCATGGTGGGATGTTTTCCATGCCCGTCCGAGCGGGAATATTACCGGGCACTATGATTCGGCACGGGAGAGTGATCGCGCGACCTTAGAGCTAGCCGAGGCGCCAGCGTAATGGGGACTGACTCGGCGCTTGGTGAGGAGCCAAGATGAAAAAAGCGAGTGACCATTGTCATCAAGGACCGCGACAACACCATAAGAATGCGGGAGGACCAAATACGAGTATCCAGGAGCGCCTGGATAACATGCGAGAGAAGATGAAGAGGGCGAGTGACGGCCGCGAGAAATGGGAGATTGACGCCCGCCTATCCCGCGACACCATCGAGCGCTTGGAGAGACCTCATCAAGCGAGATGATGATCATAGAGGACCTTACAGGCCCTAGCTTAGGAGGCTGCTTTGGCGGCTAATGCTCGCCCATTGCCACCACCCGAGGTGGAGCCCGTACCGACGCCGAGGAGGATCCCGAGGAGGATCTAGTCGACATTGAGAGCCTAAGGTACTCGAGGTCGCTCCACTCGATGAGGCTCGGGGATTCGAGTAGTAATTGGACTTCGTGGATTGGCACGAGGTCGAGGCGCCACCTCCCGACCCAACCCCGATTATGGACATAGTTGCGGCGGCGATGATGGCGATCTCACCGATTAGTTAGTTGATTGTTAGTTTGTACTTACATTTGTTGTAGTCGCGTATTCCGAGTGTTATACCTTACTTTCTATTGTACTAGATTCAGATGTATTTTGGTTCCGATGTATCTTGACTCAAGTATTCTCTTGTTGTTGTACTATGGGTGTATTCAAGTTTTACGTTAATGGATATGCTTTTTGCTATTTATTCGATGTCTTGTGTTTGATGTTACTTTCCTGCGATATCACTTGCTTTTACGCAAATAATTATTGTATTCATTTATTCGTGAATCGCAACTAACGCTTCAAGATACTGAGAATGGCGAACATCGAGGACGCGGGAGACTTCGTCGCGTTCCACGAGGGGTTGATGATGTACCCAGGGGACCGGTACCCTCTCCCGAATTACCACCGCCTCCTCCCCTGCTTTGCAGAGACAATTTGACCGCACAAGCCTTACAAAGCAAATACTAGTTTTCATGAGGCAACAGCGAGCCTCAACCCCGTGCTCCCAAACCCGAGAGAGGCGAACGATCGCACGTTCGAGCGATTTCTGCGGTTCGACCCACGGCCTTCTTGGGAGAGGGACGATTTGAAGGCGAAGAATGGGTAGAGAAGTTGGAGAATATCTTCAATGCTCTCCAATACTCGAGACGAGCGAGAAAGTCACACTCGCCGTATTTCATCCGGAATCGGGCCGCTAGAGACCAGTGGAGGGAGTTGAAAGGAGATGGGAACAGGGCCAGGGTAGTCGAACATGGGAAAATTTCTTGGTGAGTTCAATGAACAAGTATATTCCACAGGTTGTGAAAGAAGCACGCCGAGATGAATTCCACAGTTGAGGCAAGGAACCCGTGAGAGCTCAAGATGAGTCCGAATTTCACCAATTGTCCAAGTATGCTCGGGGACAATCGATCATCAAGAGGATAAGCTTTACAAGTTCACTCGAGGTTGAAACGGAACTTCAATAATACCGATCGCCCCATTGAATCGACAACCTACTCGATCGCGGTAAAGGCGACTCTCCGCATTGTTAGTCGGGATCAACCGTATTGGATGATTCAGCAGAGTAGGCCATCAAAACGATCTTAAGAGGCGGTTGTGGGACAACCATCTAAACCGCCCGCTAAGTTTTGAAGGGAGCGATTAATAAAACAGATAAGGAAGAGACAAGATACAAGGAAAGTCGGGTCAAGTGTGTGCACATTGCGTAAACCGAGACATACTGCCAACGGCGGTTGGCGTAAACAAGGAAGGTGTTTGCGCTGTGGTAGTAATCAGCACCAGTTGCAAAATTTCATGAAGTACGATGACCAAGAACCAAACAGACGTAGGCTGCGAAGGCAGGGAAATGGCCAGGGTAATCGGGCAAGGATGCCCGCCGAGCTTTTTCACTAGCCGGACAGGAGGCTCGGAGGCAACGAGATATGGTGGAAGGTACGCTTCTAGTATCTAACCACTACGCTAAAATATTGTTCGACCCTGGATCAACGCATTCATTTGTTGCACCGCATTTTGTACAAACCGCATGCATGCATGGAACATATGCCTATATGTCTAGAAGTGTCAACTCCTATGGGTGCAAGTCGATAATGATATTATCTATAATGCATGCGAAGTTAAGATTCTTTGAGATAAACTTTCTGCCGATTTAATCCTATTACCTATATCCGAATACGGCGTGATATTGGGGATGGCTAGTTATCTGCACACCATGCACAAATGGACTACCAAAACAAGTCCATTAAGCTATGTGAACAGGAAAACCCGAAGTGGAAATTTCGGGAAGGGCACGATTTAAGATTGCCCCAATCATTTCAAAGAATGAAAGCGAGGAAGGCAATCACTAGAGGGGCTCGAGGGTACTTGGCGTTTGTAATTAACAAACCCAAGGTTGAGGCACAAATCAACCAAGTACCTATAGTATCGAATATACGGATGTATTTCCACAAGAACTCACCACTATTCCTCCAGATAGGAAAGTCGAGTTCACCATCGGTGTTGCCGGGACCGCCCGATTGCCGAACACCGTATAGAATGGCTCCTCTTGAGTTACAAGAGTTGAAAATGCAATTACAGGAACGATGGATGTGGGATTTATCCGACCGAGCACGTCTCCGTGGGGAGCACTGTGTTGTTCGTCAAAAAAAGGATAGCACATTAAGATGTGTATAGATTATCGTGGTCTTAATAGCGTGACCATCAAGAACAAATATCCCCTCCCGAGGATAGACGAACTATTTGATCAACCTCAAGGAGTGACGGTGTACTCGAAGTTTGACTTACAACAAGGATATTATCAATTGAAGATCCATGAAGGAGACATTTCCAAAGCGCATTTCAAACCCGATATGGACACTACGAGTTTGTAGTGATGCCTTTCGTCCGACGAATGCACTAGCAACATTTATGGACCGATGCATCGAGTCTTTCAACCTTATTTGGATCAATTCGCAGTGATATTCATTGATGACATACTCGTATACTCTAAGTCAGAGAAGAGCACGAACGTCATCTCGAAAATCATTTTGGAGACACTACGAGAGCATAAGCTATATGCCAAATTCAGCAAGTGCGAATTTTGGCTTAGTGAAGTCGCGTTCTTGGGACACATAGTATCCGACATCGGGATTGCGGTAGATCCTTGAAGGTGCGACGGTGGTTGAATGGAAACAACCCGAGTCGTCAGAACGGAAATTAGGAGTTTTCAGACTAGTTTGGATATTATAGAAGATTTATCCAAGATTTCTCCAAGATAGTAGGACCACTCACTCGACTAACCTGAGAAGCAAGTCAAGTTTGAGTGGAATGACAAATGCGAGGCGAGTTTCAAGAGTCAAGAAACGACTTACTACGACTCGTCTTAGCCCTTCCAAAGGGAACAAGAAAACTTTGTCGTCTACAAAGTGATGCATCAAAAGAAGGACTAGTAGCAAAGTGCTCATGTAGGAAGGAAAAGTTATCGCTTATGCATCACGAAAGCTCAAGCGCATGACGAGGCCATTTATCCAACGCATGACTTGGAATTAGCAAGCAATAGTGTTCGCGTTGAGGAAATGGAGACACTATCTCACGGAGCAACATTCACGGTTTTCACGGACCATAAGAGCTTGAAGTACCTATTCTCCCGAAAGATCTCAACTGAGGCAACGGAGATGGATGGAGTTGATTGAGGACTATCACTTTGATATTCAATACCATCCCGGGAAAGCTAACGTCGTAGCGCACGCTCTCGTAAAGGCGAGCTTAGCGGACTTATGATTTGAGAGTGGGAATCATTAGAAGAGCTAAGCAATTGGAATCGACGAGAACCAATACTCGATTTCATGTGCTAACATTTTTACACCCGTCTCCGAGAGAGATCAAAGAAGCACAAGAGAAAGATACACATCTTCAAAAGCGGAAGGAGAAGATACTTAAAGGAGAAAGATCGAATTCTCGGTACACTGAAGATGGAGTTATCGATTAGGAATCAAGTGTGTGTGTACCGAATGACGAGCGATTAGGAATAAAATCCTAGAGAGGCACACCGATTCAAAATACACTATACAACATTTTAGGGGACTACTAATATTTTTAAAAGGAAAACCTAATATTTTTCATGGGACTATAAAATTACTTTTTGGGAGAACTACTAATATTTTTGGGGCCTTAGTGAAAATATTTAAAATATGTTTAGATTCAATAAAACAAACTTAAACTAAGTTATACTAACTAAATCATATATAAGTTGCAACAAAAATAATTACCTACCCAAAATCCCGCACAAAAATTGGTAATTATAAGTAGAAATAGGGGTAAACAAATGGAACTAAAAAGCGGGTTCCAAACCGGAACGAGAACACCTAAACCGTAATCATGGTCAACGATTTCAAAAAACCGAAATCGTATAGGCGATTCGTTCCTAGGTCTGAAAAACCGTGGAACCGGGCGGTTTTTAACCATCGGTGGAACCGTGATGGAACCATTTTTTAAGGTTAAAACCAATAATTTTATTTTGATAAATACATACTAGAAGAAATGTTAAATGTTTATTATGATGTTTTATTTTCGTAACTACGTGAGACATTTTTTAGACCAAATGTTGTAAGCGAACTACATGAACTTGATTCTTCTATACTCTAATAGTATATATAGATAGTTTAATATTATTATTAATATTAACTATAAAACTTTATTGAATATTAAGTCCAAGTCTTTTCCTTTTTTAACTCGAAATTGATAAACTATATTAAAAATCAAAAAATTATCAAAAGATAAACAAACGGAACCGGAACCATGGAGGAACCGGGTTGAATCGGACGTAACCGTCGGTTCGATTTTTTAGAATCGAACCGTGAGACGACGGTTCGGTTTTGAACCGAACCGTGAGGCAACGGTTCCAGCCGTTCCTCCAAAATGAGGAACCGGAACCGCGATTCCACAACCATGGGCACCCCTAAGTAGAAACCATCGAATGCGACCCAAAACCAACATTATTCGTGTCGCGGGGCTTACGGATGGGCGATGGTTGTTGATGCATCCTTTAAAGGATTGTTAAGGCTCAATCAATCTATTCACTTTTTATTAGTGGCTAGCCCATAGGTTTGGGCTACCACATAACCCACATGGCTAATTTTTGATGAGTTTGATTCGGGTCAGATCCGTGGTCTAATATGAGTTTTTATCATGTATTTATATATACAAAATTTGACATAAAGCAACATGTTTAACATTTTGTTAACTTTTGTACCAGCGAGAATATGCCACTAAATAATTTGGGGTTTCTAATATATTTTATTTAGTAAATTATAATTATAAAGGAATTAAAATGAAGGTAGAATGTTGACTTGCAAATCGAAGAAGAAGAGTTTTAAGAAATCGAGTGAATTAGGCAATGGAATGTATACGTAAAAACAAAGACAATCAATCTTTACATGGCTTTTGTTTTAGTAAATGTTTCTAGGGAATGAAAAAGAATTTTGAATTCTTATTGCATCAAGTTTTTAAATTTGTATTCATCCTTTCGATGAAGTAATAGCTAGTACAATTCATTAATACCCAACAATGAAATTTCATTTGCAATTAACCAGCAACAGTTTTGAATTCCAGCTTGTATGATCAATTACGAATTACCGTCAAAAGAGAGAGAGACCACAATTAGAAAAGGGTTTTTGACACAATTGCCCCACATTGAGAAATAATGACGCTTTTTACGCTTTTCGCTTTTTTGGACAAATTTACGCTCCCGTCCTTTTTTACAGAAATTTACGCTCCCGCCAAAATTGTCCGACTTTTTAGGTTGTTGTTACAATATTGTTTTGAACATGTTTCAAACATGTTTCTTCCAATAAAATTTGGTGAAAAATAAATTTTGTCCTTATTAAATAATCAATTTTATACTCAAAATATTATAAAATATAATGAAAAGTACACATATTAAAACCAAACAAATCTTAAAAATATTATAGAATCAACATGAATAAAAAACACAATTTTCTTTTTGAACCAATGCATAAAAACATAAAAATATAAATACAACCAAGAAAACAATAAAAAAAATGCTTAAACAATATAAAACATCATATGAGCAAAGAGTTAAATAGGTAAAAATTGTATGTAAAATCGAAAACTACATGGAAACAACAAAAAACATCATAACAACATTAAAAACGGTATGAAAACAACTCAGAAACAACGTAAAAAATATCTAAAATACCACATGAAGAAAAACAGTTTAAAAATATTTAAAAACAGTATTTACACATTGAACACTACATGGAAACAAAAAAGAATATTATAACAACATTAAAAATATTATAAAAGAACACAAACAATAGAAACAATGTAGAAAACAATACATGAACAAAAAATAGCATAAAAATTGGTAAAAGTTATTTTGAAACAAAGATACAACATAAAATAACAAATAAACAAATTTAAACAACATCGAAGTAACATATAAAGCAATACAGGAACAAGAAAACGAAAAAAGCGTAAAAATAATCAAAAAAATGCAAGAGCATAAAAAAAAAAATAGGTAAAAAAGTGATAAAACATATTTTGTGGTATGTTTACCGGAAAGAGTGTATTTTATGAAATTTCCCATTAGAAAACCAGTGTGCTGAATGTGATTATTGCACAAATAACAGAAAATTAAATTTTGATAACATGATTGAATACAAAATAAAAATATAATGACAAAAATTAACTTGATATAAAAATAGTAAAAAAATAAATGAACATGATTGGTAATTAGAAATAGAAATATGCAAATAGTAGAATTTACAGGAAACATGTAATGTTGATATTTGGTGATACGGTAGTCTTTTCTGAAAAATGAGTACAAGAGATTGGTGAAGAAAAAGTTAAAGTGAATAAAAATTGTATTTTAAAAAATATCACACGCAATCGCATTTTGGGGTAAGAGAATACGATACCGAAAGGAATATGAGATTTTTTTGGCTACGTAACTCACCAGCAACAGCTGCAAAAATAAATTGATAAGCAAATTTCAGTAATTAAAAATGCTGTCAAAAACATGTATTTTCACGATGCAACGACCATAATTCGATTTCCCTTGAACCAAAAAGGGGTAACACGTTCAATTGAAGAACACTAAACTCCTTCCTAAGTGTCCAAAACTCCTAAAACACAGAAACCACGATTTAAATTCGTTTTAAATGAACACCAATAAACTTCAAGATGATCAACGGTAACGACGAAGGGAGAGTGTCTGGTTCCTCTTCCAAGTGGCCCTTCTCGAAGGACGGGCTTTGTGGTGCAAGTGTCCTTTTCCTCTGAGACCCCTGTATTTCTTTCCAGCAGATGTAAGTCCTCGAAGCTCCCTGTGTTTATGGACAGGGTTGCAAATCCAGTTGATCCTAGGATCATTGCGAACCGTCGTATGAGCTGGGTCGATCAAAATTACTTCAAAGTACTTGTAGGTCGAGTCCTGCAATGCAAACACTGAGTTTCAGCTTTCATTTTTTTATGGGATATAATTACAAAAAAAAAAATTCAAAATTGCAAAAGTGCCCAGAGGTTTGATTATGTCTTAAATCTAAGGGGATAACTATAATATTTAATAATTATGAGAGGGGTTTTGAAATGTTTTTTTGCTTAAGAAGGGGGGAATGTAAGACGAAATCAAACATAAAGGGGTTTTTTTGTAATTTCCAAAAACCTTTGGAATTTTTTGTAATTAGCCAGGTCCTCAAGGGTTTTTATAATTATCCCTCTTTTATCACAAATGGATGAAAGAAAACATATACTGAAAATAAGAAGACATAAAAAATGCAAACCTCATTGATCCAATAAGAATTCAGAACCCTAAGACCGCCCAATTTCCGGCCAGCACGTTCTCGGCGACTGACCTCTTGCTGCGTTGGAATTTGAGCTGAGTAACACCCTGGTTTGTTGGCTTACCATACACAATACCCTTGGGGACTGGCCTCTTCCTTCCACCACGTCTAACTCGAACACGGTAGATCACATATCCCTGAAAGTCATAATCCATTTAATTTAAGCACAAAAAACGTAGAAATAAAAATAAATGTGACATCAACAAGAATACACTACATGCTTGCATTACATCAACAGATGGTTTGTGGAATTATATTTAGTTATGAAATGTATATTGTCAAAACAAATGAAGATAAAAACATCTGGCCAAAAAACTTTTAAAATGTGGATTTTGGATTTGAAAGTAATATTCTAAAGCATAAATGAGTCATAATTCATATTTTGACTGTTTCTTAATATTTTTGCAAGTACCACAACCCTAAGCCCTAAATCCTAAAACTTTATACAAGCATAATCAAAAAATCAAGACTGCATATTCAATATTGGCCTCGACTAGAAAAGGAAATGCTGTATTTCTCTTTCACATTCTAATTAACCTAAAACATACAGATTTCTTACTATATCCTATTTACTAGAATCCTGGGAAGTCCCGGATATGCAATGAATTGCTGACCCTTATTCATAGTAGGAATAATGTCAAAGTCACCGATCATGTTTTCAGCTATTTACAAACACTAATAACCAAATCGAATAAAGCAGGACAAAATAGCAAGTTTACTGTGCATGTCATCAATTGTTTTAGAAAGAAAACCAAAATCTAGTTACCTAAACACTTACTCTGGAGACTAGAAGTACTGAAAATGATGCAGTCCCCTAATCAGAACTCACTTTTAACACTCGAAAAGTTTATTTAAGAGAGGCATACAGATCAGGACTTGCATTAACTAAAACACAATCTTAATACTCCAAGTTCAAGTGGTGCAAAGATACAATAATGTATTAGTGATTATGGTACAAAGATACAACTGTGTGCATTTTAAAAATCTCATATTTTAAAGAATCAACATTAGCCAACCGTGTCTGAGCTTAAGCTGACGAGTAGTACAAGAGGATGAGGACATCCTGACTTATGTATTAGTGATTATGGTACAAAGATACAACAAACATATTAGCAACAAATGCCATTAAGAGAACCAAAACATAAAATGAGCACTTTCGCAACTACAGATAGGACCAGGGCAGTATTACTCTGCGAAAACATACATCAAAACCTAATCCAATTATCAAATCAAGCACTTTAGGCACCAGGGCAATAATTAATATTGGGAAATCAAACAATAAACCTAATCTATTTATCAAATAAAGAACTTTGCAAGTAATAGTACCAACGGCAATAATGAAAACTGCAAATCACAGATTGAACGTAATATGATAATCTAAGGCAGCAATTTATGGTGTACAAATAGTAAACACGCCATAAAAACACAGTAAATCGTGTATTGACAAAAATTACATTTTGAGCCAGGCACCAACAACAAATACATCATCAATAAAATGTATGTGAAAGCGAAATAGATTCTTTCAAGAGATTGAGAGAAAAATGCTCCGCTTGAGATTTATAACGTACCTGCTTGGCCTTGTAGCCGAGGCGTCGGGCCTTGTCGGGGCGGGTGGGGTGGGTGACACGTACAACAGCGGGAAGCTGGCGGTACTCCCAACAGCGAACCCTAAGCAAGAACCGCATCGAATCAGATTGCTTCTTCTTCCATAGCTCCGATACGTATGTGTATGCACCTGAACATCCCACCAACAAATCAGAGCAGTCAAAATCTGCATAAAAGAACAAACGATCGAGAAATGGGACTAGGGTTTGGTTGAGTTCCGGAGAGGAAAATATTTACCCATTGTTGTCGCCGCTGCACTCTAAGCGTTGGGTAAACAGAGGCATAAGTTTATATGGCCGTGGGACTGAGTTAGGGTTTTGGAGAGTGTATATCGATTTGGGCCTTTCCATTTTTGGGCTAAAGAGAAGGGCCGAATAACTTTTTGTTGGGTCAAACTTTAACAAGTTGAACTTGCTTTACATAGACTTTTAGGCCCAATTAGAGATTAAAAAAAGGGTTTGGGATTGGTCAAATTTAGAGATCGCAATGGATAGGGTATTCACACTTTTAATGTTATCCATACTAAAAACTAATTATTATATAAAATAATGTCTAATTTGTTAAATTCAAAATAAGTATAACAATTAACCATTTCAATTTAAGAAGTCACTACAAGCCTATCATCATTCGTCAATTAAATCAAAAACAACACAAAAATAAAAATATAACTAATAAATTCCTTAAAATTGCGCAGAATCAATACTAGTACATCATTTAATTTATAAAATTATATCATCAAACATGTAGTAATATCAAGCTTGACAAAGTCAAAATAGACACGATATGATCAAACATTCAAAGAAAGTAATAACTTCAAATCTTCTTTGTACAAAATGTAAATTTATCTTGAGCTTCTAAAAAGAAATATATATTATCAAGTTTTAATGAGTAAAGAGGTCCAGGGTAGTGGGTATCCAAGAGGGTAAAGCTATCCTACCGATTTATAAATGGATAGTAATTTCTCATCACATACACGTCCCAAATCTAAAAAAAAACTTACCCACACTCATTCTATTAGGGTCGAGCGGGTGAATAATCACTTCTACCCGTCCCGGGCGTAGCTAGGGGGTGCCACCCGAGGCCTAAGACACCCCAAATTTTTTTTTGTCCTTTTTTATGTGAAAAAAAAAAAAAAATTATATGTGTTTTTAAGGGTAAAAATAATTGAGCTAGGGGAAATGGGGAAAAAAATTGGGCTAAGTGGTAACCAATGAGTTTGGCTACGCCCGACTGTCCCATTGTTATCCCCAGTCAAATTTAGGATCAGCCTTGGTCCTTGACACAAAAAATTGGAAGCAGCATTAATTTTTTTTAATTTGAAATTATTTAGAAAATATATAATACGATGTGGACTTAGATATTATTACCTAACAACTAGTTAATCATCGTGCGATGCACGAACTACATTTCTCAAAATTAATATTTAGTTTTTAGTGATTGCACTCATGTGATGAATGGATTGTATTTCCACAAAAATATAAATTAACATTTTAGTGAGTGCGTCTATAGTTTAAAAAATAAAGATAAATAAATGCGAAATAGACAATAGAAGAATAAATCATAAGTACACAAAAGATTTATAATCTCCATAAAACATACAAATTAATTTAAAAAATGGGTTTTGATTATGGAGTTGTATATTAATATGAAATTATTATAAATTACAGAATATTTCTTTCATTACAAAATTGGTTATTGAACTTGTAAGGTTACTTTTAGGGATGGCAAAATCCCCACGGGAACCATCCTCGTTGGACGAATAAATTGGGATGGGAATCCCGACATTCGGGGATGGGAGCGAGGATGGGGATTCCCCGCTTTTTTGAATCGGGGATGGGACGGGGATGATATTTATATTCCCGTCTCATCCCCGTCCCCATCCCCGCCCGATTAGATGAAACGGGATTCCCATCCCCGTCCCCGTTCACCGATATATATATATATATATATATATATTTATGCATATATATTATTAATATTAATTATGTTTATATTTTTATTTTATTAAATTGTAAAAATAGACCCTAAAAATTATGTGTTTTTATACTATAATGATTTTTAATTTTTCAAATTATAAGATTTTGTATTTCGAAAATTGTTGTATTTAACTCAATTTGTTAAAGTATTTTATATTTTGGAGGTTATATGATTAGCTAGTGGTTCATGATATTTTATCTATTTTAATTATTAACTATTTTAAGTAAAAAAATTATTTTTTTATTAAAAATACAAAACGGGGACCTCGAATCCCTCGCGGGAACCCTGTTCTCCCGAACGGGAATCCCCATCCCCGCACGGATGCCCAAAACGGGGAGTGGTACGGGGATGGTATTTGAAATGGGATTCGGGGGGCCGAAATTTGGGCATACCATCCCCATCCCCCGCCATTGCCATCCCTAGTTACTTTCACTATTACTATTACAAATCAAAATTCTATGACCGTTATGATTGGTAAGTATTGACAAATATATATATATATATATATATATATATATACAATTGATAATTTTTGTTATTCGTAATGATGTATTTCTTGCAAATATAAATATGATTTATTATTTAAGATTGAATATATTTATATATATATAAATCTAATATTTATTATTAGATTTTTAGGTTTTTTCGTGATAAAAAACATCATACCTCGGTTTAATTTTTGTAATACCCGAAAAATTGGGGGAAAATAGAAATTAGGGCTCGATTATTTGATAATCACCGATTTTAAAATTTGGGAATTTCTGAAAATTCAATTACATTTGGGCTTAACAAATTAATCTTGTAGACTTTATTTATATTTTGGCCCATTAGAAATAACCTTAAGCATATTACCAAGTTCAGACCTATATTCCCTATACAAACATGTAACACCAACAAATCATCAATCATCCTAATAATCTTCAATTAATATTTATAGTCAAAAATTTCAGTTTTATTTTACCAATTTAAGCTAGTCAACTTTATAACTCAATTAATTAGCAATTGAATAAGCATTTCCATTTTCTTTAAAGTCATATTATCAGCAATTTTTGTTTTATAATTTGATTAATTATTATTATTTTTAAATCTTAAATTCAGCAAAATCACTTTCACTCCATAAATCATGGCTATAAATTCACCATTTTATTGGCACCTTAAATGTTATTTTTAAAAACTATACAACATAAATGATGCAAGATATCATCCTAATCACAAAGAATAATTTTTTGGCATTAATAATATTAAATTTCAATATCAATCACATACAAGAATAATGGAACTATTACTCTGAAATCATCTTCATACCCAAAATAAAATAATGAAAAAAAAAAAAAATCATACCTAAAATCATATGTTATAAAGCTCACACTCATTCTTAATCATTCTTCTCCATAGCCAAAATATTCAATACATTAAGGTAAAAATCGATTCTTTATTTTCTTGCATCTAAAACACCAAATCAGCAAAACCACCCACCACAACCATAACCATCTAGCAACCATGAATACCACCACCATCCGGCCACCAACAACCCAAAAAAAACAGAACAGAAATTAAAAAGAAAGAGGGGAGAGATCGAACAGAGGATAGAGGGAGAAGAAGAGGGGTGGTCTCGATCACGCCAATTGCGCCCGCTGCCGCCGCCGCCGCCGCGTGTATGGAGGGGAACTGTGAGTTGGAAACATAAAATAAATGGGCTAGGGACATAAATGAAAACAAGAAAAAGAAGAGTTAGGGATAAAGGAAAAATAAAAGAAAAAAATATAGGAAAAGAAGTTGGGGGATGGTGATTAAGGCTGGAGAAGAAAAAAAAAGGGGGGTTGGCGTGACTTTGAACAGAGAGAGATATGAGAGGGAGTTACGTAGCGGCGTCAATTTGTGACACGACACGATAACCCGAGTTACCTAACCTAACACGAATTTAAGAATACATGTACAACCCTTACGAGTTCGGGTCAAAATCGGTCGGACACGGATAACACGAAAAATAAATATGTCAGTCAGGTCGACCGTGGGCTGGCCGACACGATTGACCTATGTAACCCATTTAATTTTATAGTGATATATTATTTTAATATTTTGTGATGTTTTAGTTGGTTATATGATGATGGAAAAATTATTAAATGCATTCTTTTAATAATTTTTAATATTTAATGTATTTTTTATTTGTAATTTAAATTTTTTCTGATTTTTTTTTTTTTTCGTGTCAAGTTTAAATTATACGGGTTTTTCGTGTCATGTCGGGTTATCCAGGTGTCATAAATGGGTCGTGTATCTTGACACGAATAATTAAACGGGTCGGGTTCGGGTTCGTGTCGGACCAGAATACCTGTGTAAAAACACGATCCATGAACACGAAACACGACACGATTGACACCCCTAGAGTTACGGGAGTGAGATTGAGGGAGAAATAAGGAAGAAAGAAAAAAAAAAAAAAAAAAAAAAGAAAAGAAGAAAGTAGGGGAAAGAGGGTGGGGACGTGTAGTTTTGGGATTGGGGCTGGGATAGTGGGTTAGGGAAATAGGAAAAAAAGAAAAGGTAAGGGAAAAAGTAAAGGTGGAGAATGAAAAAAAAAGGAGAAATGGATTTGACTTTTAGTTTAGGAAATTGATCCCAAATTCTAATTTTTACTCAATCGTTCTTAAATTTCAATTCCTATTATATATATTATTTTATATAAAAGTCATAATATTAATACTAGTTTAAATTTAATTTGTAGAAAGAACGAGGATTTTCGAGCATAGAAGTTTATATTTTTCAACATATTCTACGTTACGCTATTTTTGAGGTGGGAGTGTTTTAACTCTATATTATTTGTCTCTTGTTAAATACCTTATATATGTTGCTTCATAATTATGCTTCATGTGCGGCGCGTCTATAGTCGTGTGGGACCATATAAGTGCAGGACATAAAAGTTCCATCCGGTGAAATTCCTAAGATGCGATCCATGTTTTAATGCAATAGCTATAGCTCTGATTAAATTTTTAATTATAAGCATGTTATTATGTGATGTGGATTTGCGTATTTAGCTTGGACAAATTACCCCCATTTCGAAATTGTTGAATGCTTCCCCAAATATAAAATTTATATTTCAGATTAATGATGGAGTTATTTGGACATGTGGTGGCATTGACCTTAATTGAAGTTTGAGAATAATGAATTTTATTTTAAATTTCTATTTTCTTTGTTGGACTATTTTTAAATAAATTTTTGGAACTTATTTTATTTTATGGAATATTTTTTTGAATTTTCATATAATTTTTTTAATTATTATTTGGTTGGTAAAAGTCTCTCGCTTTTTTTTTTCTAATACTTAGAAGCACTTTTTATATCAAATCGTACTTTTATTTTATAAATCGTATTTTACTTTGAAGATTATGAAAATGAGGTGTTACAATTTACATGTTCAAAGTATTTTCAATCCAAATAAAAGAAAATTCAGATCTATAAGTTTTTTTAAAAGATCTGGGAATATTTGATTTTTAAGGTATTTTTGAACACACAAAAAAAAATTGGATCTGTGTTCCGACATATCTTTTGTTAATTTGATTTTTAGAGAATTTAAAAAAAATGGATTGATAATATTTCTATCAGATTTATCATTTTTTTAATTTTTAGCGCATTTTCTAGAATGAAAACTTCACATCTGATCTATGGTTTTTTTTTCTCAATATTTTCATATATTTTTGTAATTTTAATATGCTTTTGGTAAACAGGATATATGACATTCATCTATACTAAGCCCGAAAATTTGTATTTGTTTTGACTTTTTGTTGTTTTACAATTGCCTCACTAAATTTGAAACTATAACAGATTAATTTGGTGTTATTTTGGAGTTATGAGAAAAATATTTTTGAAATATGCATTATAAGGGGACTTTTCTAATGTAATTAATGTATTTTTATGTGATTTTTTGTTTAATTTGAATTGTTACGTCGAGAATTATAATATTATTATATTAAGATAAAGATTGAAACATATATTTATATTCTGATTAGAAAATGTGAATATGTTTAACTGAACTCTTATATATTATATATATATATATATATATGTGTGTGTGTGTGTGTATAGTAATTATTAGAGTTTTTAGAATACTTTGGGGAAAGATACAGATGCTTTTCAGATTTTTATTTTGGAAAACAATAATCTAAAATAACTAATTAATATGATGATTGGAAAATGTGAATATGTTTCTTGAATATGCTTAATGTTTATGTCGTGCACATGTATTGTTTTCATATATATTTTTTTATTAACTATAGATATTTATATTGGTTATTGCATGACTATATGAAATTGGATCTTGTATCGGACCATTAGGGTGTGTGCCAGCAGAAATACAGAATTGGCACTTTCACGATAGAAATGGAGACGGTGTTGCAAAGTTGAAAAATGTCGCACCACTCTTCATGTAACACTAGAAATTTGGGAAAATAAATCCTCAAATTTCATAAGTTAGGGATTTTGACTTGACCAAATCAGGAATCTAAATGACTGCATAATTAAGGCTACAAATTACTGTTGGATTAGCACTTTTAAAATCAAAATTTCTAGCAAAATAAACACTAAATTACTATTGTTTCACTATTAATAATAATGAAATAGATTGATTAGATATCTATGATATTTATTTATATTATATTATTTTATATTAATATCTAATTTGATTTCATACACCTATTTATATATATTAATCTTAATTAGTAAAGTTCCCTTTTTAATTATGAATTTCAGCTAAGAAACATAGATCAATTATTTGACCGTTTCATGTTTGAAGATGGCGATGAGATCGCGATATTTGGACAAATATGATTCGTTGTTCGTGGACAAATCTCGTTAACAACTCTTTGTTTGGAGTTTCCTGCTTTTTATTCTTTGTTTGCTGATAATATATTAGTTACTAGGTCTTTTATGTTGTTTTTATAAGTTTAGGTCCTTTATGTTATTTTAATAAGTTTATCAGTAGTTTATGAGGAGTAGAACTCTTAGTACAGTAGGTTTTTAGTTTCAGTTTGTTATTTATAGCCTTTGCTTGATTTGTTTACGCAGTTGAAGATTTTATTAATAAACCATTCTTTCGAGAGTTTGAAGTATCGTTCCATCAATATTGTCTTTGCTTGCGCGACGCTCCGCCCGCATCCGTTGGTATTCGAGACCGGCCCGACGATCTTTACGATGCCGCCTCGTCCACGCCAGTGTGGAGGCCGCCTAACGATCTTCAACGTGGTTTGGAAGTTACCGACAACAACTTGATCTGCGACAACCGAATTTGCGGCGATGCGGACCAACAAAGAGATATTATGGACTTACTCCAACGCCACGCCACCCAATCGCGCACCGGACGATGTCGTGCGTGGGGGTCTTGAGCGCGACGCGGCCAAAGACGCGGTGATCGTTTGCGGCAGCCCATCGATGCATCGATGATGATTGTATTGTTTGTTGATAATCCCTTTGCGGCTTTGGGTGTCCCGGACCCCATTCGCCATGATGACGGAGGACGTTGGGAATCGGGCTTTAAGCTTGATCTTCTGAATTTTTTGGTGCAGGTGGCGCCGATGACTTCTTGGATTGGCTTTATCTCGTGGAAGAATTACTTGACTTTAAGAATGTTCCGGTGAACGACAAGTTGCACTTGTGGCCACTCGATTTCGGGGTCGGGCTTCGCGTGGTGCCATCAGTCAAATCTACCCGTCTTCGTCAAGGAAAACCAAAAATTCAGACTTGGCTTAAGTTGCGCAAACATCGCAACGCGAATTTTTACCGTTTAATTACTCCAGGTTGTTGTATCGTGACTCTGAATCTTCACCAAGGATCGCGTCTTGTTGCGACTACTCGGAGGAATTTTATCAATTACTCACTCGCAATGACCTTCGTGAATCTTCCGATCAACTTGTATCCCGCTACATAGGAGGTTTGCGGCGTACCTTTTCAAGACACCTTAAATATGTTCACTTCGCTTCTTTGTCGAAGCACACCAACGCGCTCTTCTATTGGAGCGCCAATTTAATCGTCGTCAACCAGGCCCTAGCTTGCCCCCGATATACGCACAGATCGCCAATCGGGCTTGGTACAACCTCTTGCGGGTTGTACTAATACCCAAGACAAAGCTACTCCCGGCGGCGACCCCTACGCTCAACGTCTACCACTCGTTGCTTCTCTTGTGGCGAAGTGGGGCATCGACAGCGATGCGCCCACGTTTTCCTTTTTTGGCGCGGTTTATTAGCGGATGACCACGATTCTTCCGGAATGCGATGGACCCTTATTTTCGATTACGATGGTCGACACCACTATCGAAGAGCATCTTACCGGTGATGTTGGTACGGCGTTAGTTCTTCGCCATGCCTTTTTACGCCTCGACATGACAATATTGATAATCAACACCATACTCTTTTTGAGTCTACATGCACAGTCAATGGCAAGGTATGTAAATTTATCATAGACAGAGGGGCATGTGAAAACGTGATAGCTCAAGATGCCGTCGCAAAACTCTCATTGGCGACAGAGACACACCCTAAACCATATCAATTGGCCTGGTTGCAGCGGGGCAACACCATTAGCATGGATCGCTGTGTTTTCCTATCCGTTTCCATTGGTAACAAATATACTGATTCCATTTGGTGTGACGTCGTCCCGATGGACGCCTGCCACATCCTTTTCGGTCGCCCTTGGCAATTTGACCGAAGTGTGGTTCATGACGACGTCGTAATACCTACAATTTTCTTTTTGCGGGTGTCAAAATTGTGCTACTTCCACATATCCCCCTGGACCTTCGTCGCTACCACTCTGAATCATGAGTTTTTGTCAGCCTCGTCAATTTTTATTTTATTGGGACATTACGGTTCCCAACCCAGCGCAGCTCCGCCCGTTGCCGTGCCATTACTCAAGGAATTTTCTGATGTTTTTCCGACTGAACTTCCGGCAAGTTTGCCCCCTCTTCGTGATATACATCATCAAATCGATCTTCTCCCAGGGGCTTCGCTGCCCAATCGCCCTCATTACCGCATGAGCCCTACACAGAACATGCCGAGCTACACCGACAAGTCGAAGACTTATTATCCCGTGGTCTCGTGCGTGAGAGCTTAAGCCCATGCGCTGTACCAGCACTTCTTATCCCCAAGAAGGATGGCGCGTGGCGGATGTGCGTCGATAGTCGTGCTATTAATAAGATCACGGTTCGCTACAGATTTCCTATTCCGCGTCTCGATGACCTACTGGACCAACTTAGTGGGGCTCAAGTTTTTAGTAAGTTAAATTTGCGCAACGGCTATCATCAAATCCGCATTCGCCTAGGAGACGAATGGAAAACTGCATTCAAAACACGCGAAGGGTTATTTGAGTGACTCGTTATGCCATTTGGATTATCTAACGCTCCCAGCACCTTCATGCGGGTCATGAATCAGTCCATTCGTGCACTCATTGGCACTTGTGTTGTCGTTTACTTTGACGACATCCTCATTTATAGTCGCTATGAATCCGAACACTTGGTGCATTTGCGCGCTGTTCTATCTATTTTGTGCACTGAAAATTTTACGCTGCCCCTCATAAGTGTTCCTTCCTTGTCGATCGAATTTTGTTTCTTGGGTATGAAATTTCGGCGCAAGGTATCCACATAGATATGACCAAAGTGGAGGCTATTCAGTCCTGGCCCACGCCATACTCTATGACTACTGCTCGTAGCTTCCATGACCTTGCATCCTTTTATCGGTAGTTTATTCCACACTTTAGCTCGATTATGGCTCCAATAACTGATTGTATGTGAGGTAAGTCTTTTGTTTGGACAGATGCCGCGAATGCCGCATTTCGTTTGATTAAGTCCAAATTGACCACTGCTCATCTTTTGATTTTGCTAGACTTCTCCATTACCTTTGAGCTATCGTGTGATGCCTCTAAGGTGGGTATTGGCGCCTTACTAAGTCAAGGAGGTCGTCCTGTGGCATATTTCAGTGAAAAATTATCTGTCCCCCGTCTTCGTTACAGTGCCTATGATATGGAATTTTATGCTGTGGTGCGAGCGGTGCAATATGGGCATCATTATTTGTTTCAATGGGAATTTGTTCTTTTCACGGACCATGAAGCGCTAAAATATATTTTGAATCAGGATTCTGTCTTGTCCCGTCATGCCGGTTGGGCTGCCTTCTTACATCAATTTACTTTTGTTCTTAAACACAAGTCAGGTGTTTTAAATCGTGTAGCATATGCCCTTAGTTGCCGCAATATTTTGTTATCTGATCTCCGAGTTTCTGTCCCTGGTTTTGACAGCTTTCGTGATTTATATGCCACTGATCCATTCTTCCAGCGCATCTTCGCACAATTGCAATCGGGCGTTTGCGGCGATTTTCTACTAGTTGATGGGTTTCTGTTCAAAGGAGTGCAATTATGTGTGCCTTGCTCTAGTCTGCGCCAGGAAATTATAGCTGAATTGCACGGAGCTGGACATGTGGGACGCGACCACTCTGTTGAGCTGGTCCAACGATCGTACTTCTGGCCATCACTTCGTCGTGATGTTAATCGTTATGTGGCGCGGTGTCGCATCTGTCATGCGGCCAAAGGGACAACCACAAATGCAAGTCTGTACTCTCCTTTGCCAATTCCTTCACACCCTTGGACCTGTATTTCTATGGACTTTGTCAAGGGTTTACCTCGCACTCAACGGGGCTACGACTCTATCTTCGTGGTTGTCAATCGCTTTTCAAAAATGGTGCATTTTATTCTGTGCAAACGGACGTCTGATGCGGTTCATGTCGCCCAATTATTTTTTCAAGAAATACATTGCATTCATGGCTTGCCGTCTTCTATTGTTTCTGATCGTGACACTCAATTTCTAAGTCATTTTTAGCGAAGTTTATGGCGGATGGTTATCACCGATTAGACTTTAGTAGCGTGTATCATCCACAAATGGATGGCCAAACCGAAGTTGTAAATCGATCTTTAGGGAATTTGTTGCGTTGTTTGGTCGGTGAAAATATTAAGAGTTGGGATTCTAGGTTAATCCAAGCAGAATTTGCTCATAACTCTGATGTTAATCGGAGCTCTGGCTTCTGCCCTTTCCAGGTTGTGTTTGGTGTTATTCCGTGCGGTCCTTTGGATCTGGTCTCCGTTCCCTCTCATGCACACACTGATTTACGTGTAGCAGACCTGGTGGCAGGATTATAGCACCTACACGCCACTGCACACTCACATCTTCAAGCTTCATCAACTAAGTACGAGAAAACGACTGATTCTTGTCGACGCGTTGTGGAGTTTGAGGTTGGCGATTACGTTTGGGCAGTGTAACGAAGGATAGGTACCCCGCCCATGAATATAACAAGTCCGCAAGAAATGTTGGTCCGCTGGAGATTGTGGAGAAAATCAACTCCAATGCATACCGTTTGAAGCTTCCAAGTAACCTTCGCACCGGATGTTTTTAATGTCAAACATCTAATTCTGTTTTTCGGTGATAATTCCTCCGGCGATGAGATCGGTGCGATTCGAGGGTGAATCGCGTCGAAGCGGGGGGAGGATGATGGCGATGAGATTGCGATAGCATATTTGGACAAAAATGATTCGTTGTTCGTGGACAAATCTAGTTAATGACTCTTTGTTTGGAGTTTCTGATTTTTATTCTTTGTTTTTGATAATATATTAGTTACTAGGTCTTTTATGTTATTTTTATAAGTTTAGGTCCTTTATGTTATTTTAATAAGTTTATCGATAGTTTATGAGGAGTAGAACTCTTAGTACAAGAGGGTTTCTTAGTTTCGATTTGTTATTTATAGCCTTTGCTTGATTTGTTTTTAGATTGAAGATTTTTATTAATAAACCCTTCTTCCGGGAGTTTGAAGTATCGTTAAAGTCAATATTGTCTTTGCTTGCGCACGCTCCGTACGCATCATTTGATTAGATAAATGTTAAGTGTAGTATTTCTCTCCTTTTTACTAGAAGGGTATTTTTGTCTTTTACCTAATGCCACTCATGGCCCTCACGTTTTTGGCACTAGAATTACGTTATTCTTGTTTTGGAACAGATATAAATACCTTGCATTGTATTCAGAGATTATCTTTGATTTAATACAAATTTATATTCACTGCTACATTTCTTCTATGGATTCTATGCTTTCTATCTTCTTTACATGGTATCCGAGCCTAAATCCCATTTTCGGGAAATGGCACCACCGTCGAGCTCGTGTTGCGGCATGGAACATTCTCACCGATGATGGTGACTTTGAAAAAACCGATGGAACAGTGCCGATGGAGCTAATCGGCTCGTTCCACAGGCGGAGATCCGTTCGCACTCAATAACTCCGATCATCCTAGAATGTCCCCTGGTTACGAGTCCCCCTGACAGTAATAATTACCCAACCCTTTGACGTCGTGCGATGCTTATAGCTTTGGGTGCTAAGACCAAATTGGGTTTCATTGATGGTAGAATTAGTATGCACGATAGAGATTCTGTTGATTATGATAATGGAAGAAGGTCGATTATATGATTACGAGTTGGATTTTAAATTCATTTGGGAAATGATATTGTTGATGCCTTTATTTACGTTGATTTACGCTTATGAAGCGTGGAATGATTTAGGAGCGTTTTGGTGAATCGAATGGGCCCTTGTTGTACCGGATACAAAAGGAGATTTCGAACTTGACTCAAGGAACCTTAAGTATTTCCGTGTATTTTACTAAACTTAAGAAGTTGTGGGATGAACATGCTAGTATTGTATGTTGGCCTACCTGTATTTGTGGAACTGTTAAACAAATCATGGAAATGGAGTCTCACACTAAGTGATCAAGTTTTTAATGGGCCTAAATGACGGTTTGATAGTGCGGAAGTCAAATTTTACTCATGGAACCGTTGCCTAACTTGAACAAGGCGTATTCCATGCTTATCAAAATTGAGAGACAGAGGAATGCTACTTCTTCTTTTCTTTGAGCTGTGGAGAATTCAGCTTTCTTTTTGAGAGCTAATGTGCATGAACGGTCTTTTGTTCACAAGAACAATAATGGGAACACATCCTTTAATGGTTTTGGTAGAGGTAGAGGACTGACTAGACAGAGCAAGGAAGAAAGAGCTAAGTTGCTCTGTGTCCATTGTGGCATCAATGGACATGCGGTTCATGAGTGTTTCAAATTACATGGGTACCCTGATTGGTTTAAACGGCTAAAAGAACGAGAGAAGGCTAGGGGGTGTGAAGCGATTTGCCAACTTAGTGAGATTAATCATGGATATCTCTTGCTAAGGGTAGCATGGAAGCTCGGGAAAGGGGACTTCAACCCGATGGCATTTCTACTCCGATTCAACAGAAATTGCTAAGTACTTATCCACCAAGATGCCTGGTGATGTCTCAGTAACATGGACCATGGTCCTAATTTTGCTCACTTTCTTTGAGTATGCAGTAACTCTCTGCGGCTAATACCCATTTTGCTCTTTCGCTTCGAAAATTTAGATAGAGGATCTTGGATATTGGACACAGGGGCTAGTAGACATATGTGCACTAATCCATCTTTCATGTCTCATCTCAAGCCTGTTCACACCCATATCACTTTGTCCATCAACCGGATGGATCTACTAAAATTGTCACACACCTCGGGAAGTTCACTTAAGTGACTCCCTTATCCTCACTGAGATGTTCTACTTGTTCCCGTTTTAAGTACAATCTTCTTTCAGTCTCTTATTTGATTCAAACATGTAATTTGAAATGCACTTTTTCCATCTTATTGACTCATTCGGGACACAAGACCGATGCCACGATTGCGATTGGGAGAGCAATTGGGAAGTCTGACATTTTAGGCATTAATCTCAAAGCACCCAACCTCCTATTTTTCCTACTTTTACATCTCTTACCAATGACAGTGTTATAGACATGTGGCATAAAAGACTTGGGCATGCCTCCTTATCCTTGTTAGAGCATTTGCCTTTTTGAAATCACTATGTAACTCATTGTTAAACATACAATACAACAATGTGCAGTTTGCCACATGGCTAAGCAACATAGATTGCCTTTTCCTTCTAGTGATTCTCATTCCAATGAATTGTTTAATCTTGTGCATATTGATATTTGGGGTCCTTATAATGTTACTTGCCTTACTAATACTCCTATATGCTTACTATTGTTGATGATTGTAGTAGGGCAATGTGGGTATATCTTATGCACCACAATAGTCGGTCCCTACTATTCTTGAGAGTTACATTCTGATGGTTAAGAATCAATTTCACAAATCTATTAAAAGTTTTAGGAGTGACAATGGGACAGAGTTCCTAAGCAACTCTTGTCAAACCCTTTTTCAGTCCCATGGGATACTTCATCAAAAGAGTTGTGTCTTCACACCACAACAAAATGGCATAGTTGAAAGAAAGCACAGACACTTGCTTGACATAGGTCGGGCTCTTATGTTTCGATCCCAACTTCCTTCCAGATTCTGGCCTTTTTCTCTTCTAGCTGCAAAGATACATCATCAATCGCCTCCTAACTCAAGTCCGGACATGAAATCTCCTATGAAATTCTCTACTCTAATTCCCCCAATTATTCTCTTCTTAAACCTTTTGGTTGTCTTGTCTATTCCACCAATACTCAGCCTCATAAGGACAAATTTGCCCCAAGGGGGTACAAATGCATATTTTTGGGCTATGCCCCTGGACAAAAGGGATACAAGCTTTACAACCTTGACACTAAGCAACTTGTGGTGTCTAGGGATGTTATGTTCCATGAGAATGTTTTCCCTTACCACACAATCCTTGAACCAGCCTCTCATACACTCTTACCCAATATCAGTGTAACCTCTTCACATCTTGATGACACACCACTTCAGCATCAGTCCCCAACCATTAATTCCACAGACACCTCTGTTCCATCTCCCACTCCTCCTGTTGACCAGCCCTCTCTTATTCCTACTAGAACCAGTTCTAGGGTCACCAAACCTCCCAGTTGGCTCTCTGATTATGTGACTAACAGTGCAATGACCCAATTGTGTCTCCCTGCAGCAACAACTTCACATCAGTCTTCTTCAGGTTCAGGTACTTCTTATCCCATTCATTCTTTCCCTTACACTGTTTCATCCAATCTGCACAGCACATATGTTTCTTTCTTAGCCAATGTGTCCACTGCTCAAGAGCCTCATTCCTATTTTCAAGCTTGTAAGAATTCTCACTGGGTTGATGCTATGCAAAAAGAATTGGATGCCCTTGAGCATAATGAGACCTGGGAGATGGTTGATTTTCCTCGGGGAAGATTCCTATTGGATGTAAATGGGTTTTTAAGGTGAAGATGAATCGATGGTAGTATGGATATGTACAAGGCCCGTTTAGTTGCTAAAGGTTATCATCAAATTCATGGAATTGACTATTGGGATTGTTTTTCTCCTGTAGCTAAGATGGTGACAGTGAGGTTACTTATTGCTCTAGCAACTGTGAAGCAATGGAGTTTGCATCAAATGGATATCAACAATGCCTTTCTTCATGGGCATTTGGATGAGACTATTTACATGACACCCCACGAAGGGTATTAAGGGGACGACGGGGCGAGCGGGTTTGCCTCCTTAAGAGGAGTCTTTATGGCTTAAAGCAAGCCTCAAGACAGTGGAACACAGAGTTGTGTGATAAGCTCACCAAATTTGGTCTTCAGCAATCCCCTCATGATCATTGCTTATTCACTAAGCAGTCTGACTCTAGTTTTTAGCTCACGATCTATGTTGATGATGTGCTAGTTCGAGGTTGGATGATCAAGATATATCTCGCCTTTAAAATCTTATCACGGACTCTCTTTCACCATTAAGGATTTGGGTTTTGCTAAATATTTTTGGGTATGGAGATTGCTAGGGGTTCGGTGGCACTTTTTCGAATCAAAAGAAGTACATACTTGACATTATTCGATTTGGGGATGGTCAATTGCAAGCCGAGTTGTTACTCCATTCCCACAAGGACTTAAACGATGGGGCGGCATGGGGATCCGCTTAGTAAGATCGATCAATACGGGAGATTGATTGGGAGGCTTCTTTATCGAATCTCACAAGACCGGACATCACCTACTCGGTTCAAAGAACTAAGTCGGTTTGTAAACAATCCTTATACCAGTCATTGGGATGCAGCCCTACATCTAGTTCGTTATCTGAAAGGTTGTCCATCTGAAGGACTTTTTTATGCTGCCTCTAGTTCTTTGACTCTTACTGCTTATAGTGATGCTGACTGGGGTTCTTGTCCAGACAGCCGGAGGTCACTTACGAGGGGTATCGTGTTTTGCTTGGTTCTTGCCTCATTTCTTGGAAATGCAAGAAACATAACACGATCTCAAAGTCATCTGCGGGAATTTGAATATCGAGCCTTGAGTACCACAGTTTGTGAGCTGCAATGGTTGTCCTACTTGTTCCAGGATCTTCATCTCAAGTTACAGCTGCCTATACCTCTTTTTTGTGATAACCAGGCAGCATTACATATCATTGCTAACCCGGTTTTTCACGAGCGTACTAAACACTTGGACATCGACTGTCACTTGGTCGAAATCCGTACAAGGAGGGCTTTATTGTTCCCAAGAAAGTCTCTTCTCAACTTTAGGTGGCGGACATCTTTACTAAGAGCCTTGGATCTTCACAACCTTTGCACTATTTTGTCCAAGCTAGGCATGGTTGATCTTCATACCTTGCCTAGCTTGAGGGGATGTTAAGCGTAGTATTTCTTTCCTTTTTACTAGAAGGGTATTTTTGTTTTTACCTAATGCCACTCATGGCCCTCACGTTTTGGGACGAGTCATTATTCTTGTTTTGGAGCAGGATATAAATACCTTGCATTGTATTAGGAGATTATCTTGATTTAATACAAATTTATATTCATTGCTACATTTCTTCTATGGATTCTATGCTTTCCTATCTTCTTTACAATAAAAATCCAATTGTTTTTTATCTTTTACATTTTCACTAGACATTAATTATAAATGGCCCTACGAAATTTGTACTATTTTGTCTAAATGTTCAACCACTTATCCATGTAAATTATACGGTATACCTTTTCTCTAAAAATAATACTTTTATGTTCTCTGATTTTACTAATTTGTTCGATCATATATAATAAAACTACTTATTTTCATGAATTTTTATTTCATAGATATAAATACGACAATATAAAATGGAAGACACCGAAAACAACATTTCTGAGATAAGTAATCGAATTCATATTTTCCTCACTCAATGGGATACTTTATTTCAATATTAGTTGTTTAATAATTTTAATATTTCTTATTTCGAAGAAAACATAAGATGAGGAAAAACTACTTGACAATAATCGATTAGTTGGAATGGTAAGAATACATTTTTTAATTAATTTTTCTTTTATAAATTTTAAGTCTAGACTACACTTTTGATATCACCTTTGTTAAAATAAATAAAAAAATTAAATAAAACTATCATCACGCCCCAAACGCTACGCGACGACGATCAACCACTTAAACAGAAATAAACCCAACAGTCTAGAAAAATGATACAACAATCCCAAGTGAAACAGAGTCTAAAGCAACGGAAAACTACAAGTACGGTACGATTACAAATACATCCCAACAACATCTAGATAACTTACAGTCCAGAACTAAGAAATAAAATACACATCATATCACCAGCTTAAGTATCAAAGGGTCCTACGCCCTTAAGTTACAGTCCAGAGTGGCAAAGAGAAATAAAAGAGTCCAACAGTAGTAAAATAAAAGAAAGAAGTCGAGGAACATTGATAACAATAGAAAGTAAGTCCAACAGCAGATACGAGAATTCAGTCCATGGTAGGTTCAACATCTTCAATAAAGTCCTCTTCTAAAGGTTAGAAAACAGGAGGGGATGAGGAAATCTCGGTGGATGGGGTGATCGTGTGCAAGTGTGGCGATATATATAGTTAATGCGAGAAAATTAGTTGCATGAAAACACGTGAGATATGATGCATGAATTCACACACGGTCCACAAGCGTCGTGATAAATATGTTTAAGTAATATACTTATACAGATTTTAAGAATATAGTTCGTGGTCACACAGGCACTATGTGATTCAAGCAAGACGGGGGGTTGCGTGCGGATATGTAGCGCCAATCCTATGCAAGACAAGTAAGCGATTTGCGTGCGGATTTGTAACGCCAACCAATGCAATACAAGTAGCGGTTGCGTGCACGGATTTGTAAGCGCCAACCAAGCGGGTCCGATTAACTCCAAAATTGTGTGGATTAGACACCGATTCCTTCATTCTTCCTTGTAACTCCCGAGCGGGATGGTCAGACACTGTCACCTTATCGCTCAATAGGCAAAGACATAATCCACAGTGGAGCTAGCAAGGCTCGGATTTGTCATAATCATGATTATACCTCAAGTACTACGACCCGCTTCCCTTGGACAAACTCCATCCCTCGGTTGCGGGATTAGGACGATGGGGCGGAAGAGTGGAATAGCGGCCGAGCTGCCGGTTCCATCCTCGGCGTATCCATTCCGATTGTGAGCTCGATACACCAAGTTGACTCAGACGGGAAAGTAAATACAAGTTCGGAAGTCAACCAGGCAATGAGTATTATTGATTTAGGGAAGCGATTCGGGGAAGAGTTTCGAAAATCGCGAGTGGCAATTATGACATTGGTGGGGTTATTTGGATGATGATGATTATCAGGAGGATAAGCAATCTTCGATATCTTGAAAGATTAGGTGGAACATAAGTCCCGTTATAGATTCGAAATCGCAAGGCGAGGGAAAGTCGCCCGCGATTGGGTATTAATCGGCCAAGCGATCCGACAAGTCAAGGGTTTTAAGAAAATAAAATCTTTTAATTAATTATTAAAAGTCAGAGGGTCCATGACTATTTCTTTAAAAGAAAAATAATTTGATTTAGGTCCTTGTTAAAAAGAAAATTTACAATTAGCCCGTTTTGTAAAAACCAATACTTTTGGGGTTAAAAATTGAATAAGTAAATATCCCGACCTTGAAAAACTATGAGGTCAATTCCTAAATTCTCTAAATTGTTCAGAGATTCAGGTTTTAAAGTTTTGAGGTCGAGTTTTTATAAAATTCTCACATTGGCCCCAAATTGGTTAAAATTGTCATTTTGGGCCCTAAGTTTAAATTAATTGGAACTCACAAACCGGAAGGGTTTTTAATGTGATTCCAGTTGGAAAATATCACTAAGGTCAGTGGGATATTGTGAAAAATCAGTTTTAAAAGAAATAAGTATAGGTCCCTTAACTTTTGAAAATCTCATTTTGTCCCATTTTGTAATAATCGTCTTTAAGGCTTTTAGGGGTCCAATTATTATGAAATTTGAACCTTGGGTCTAAAATATAATTATGTTATATTTAAATTAGTATTTCAGGTGCATGGACATAAGTTCTGGAAATTTCATTTTGGTCCTCAATTTTAATCTTTTATGATTTGGTCCTCAATTTTTATAAAATTACTTTCCAAGCTCTAAACACTTGGATTTTGGAATACACTTAAAATATGATATTTCCAGTCCCTTAAGAGTTAAAATTTCAAATTTTAAAAATAGGGTCTGGTACAGTTTCGAAAATTGCAATATAGCCCTTAAACTTCTAAAATTTTACAATCTAGTCCTTGGGCTTTTAAGGGTTGATTTTATTTATCTAAAAACTCTTAAAATTTTATTAAAATGTCCAAACATAATTTTTGAACCTGAGTACAGTCCCAAAACTCAAAAATTACAGAGGGGTCCCTTAAGTTTTATTTTCTTGCAATTAAGTCCACCAACTTTCCATTTTTGTATTTTAAGTCCAAAAATTGAAATTTAATCAATTATGCTCGACTTGTCCAGGTTATAAGTCATACAAAATATGGATTTCAAGAGTCATACATATACAAGCCCATTCACACAAGCATTCACCAAATATCACAATAAAGTGTACATGTATGCACCTATTTCTCAACAAATAGCATTTTTGAGTCATACTTGAGAAATTTTCAACTTGATACAAGAAATTAACATGCAATACATAACATATATATATCTCAAGTGCTCAACATCAAAATACTACATGCATTTTAAGTAAAAACACCTAGAAGCTGGAAAGATTTTCCATCCACCTTAAAAATGAACTTGTTGGTGAAAGATGAAATAAATCACTCTTGAAGAAGAAGTGACTTAGGTCAGCCCCTAAGTCAAGGAATACCAAAAAAATGTAGGAGTTAGAAAATGAGGTTAAAAATTAAGGAAAAAGAAGAAGAGGTGAAGAAGTTGGTAAAAACTACACTTACCGTGTGTAGTAGGCAAAATATGACAAGTAGAGGTCTCCAAAAATGGTTTTACTTGCTCACCCTCAAATATCACTTAAGGTCAGCCCCTAAAACTCTAAAAATAAAAATGGAGTGTCAAAATTTCGAATTTTAGGGGAAGAATGAAAAATATGCTACAAACCCGATTTCTTACCTTCTAGTCCAAATTCCTTCACAATTTCTTGAGGTCTAGTCAAGATGGTTCCAAGTGTCTTTATCTTCAAGTTGTCTTCTAAGTGTACCTCAAACCAAAAATCAAACTTAGGTTAAGAAGTGAAGAGGATGAGCTAGAGGATAACAAGATGATTTTAGAACACAATTTCTTACCTTGTTGAAGAGGGTGTTGAATTTGTTGTTGAAGTAGAAGGTTTGTTCTTGAAATTTTGGTTAAGTATAGAAGGTAGATGATGATAAGAAGAAGAAAAGAAGAAGAGAGAATTAGGAGGATTTTTCTTTTAGAGAGAAGGAGGTAATTTGCAATTAGAGAAAGTGAATGTTGGTGAAATGAATGAAAGTTGAACAAAATTTCTTGCCCATCTAAGGCCATTTGGCCGTCCATTAGGGGAGAGGGAGACAAAAAATGTTTTGTTTTGTTTTTGGTTAAAGAATAACTTAGTGGGAATAATTGGGTGATTTAGGAAATAAAAATTAATTAGAGTCCTTTTACTAGGGACATGAAGCCAAAAGCTATGTTTAGGGGAATTATTGTTTGTTGACCAAGATGTAGTGGAATTTGTAGGTAATTTAAATGTTGGCTTGAAAAATAAATTGAAAATTCTCAATTTTAATGAAATTTCGAAAATTAGTAAAATAAAATAACAAAATAAAATATTTGGTTTCTTTCTTTTATAAAATTAAGCGAAATACAAAATATATAAATATCCATAATTGAATATTTAGAAATTTAAAATTAAGGATGTGAAATAAGAAATGTGTATTTCAAAAACAACAATTTGGAAATTATTGGGAATGAATTATAGAATAAGATCAAATATTTGGATAAGGGTCGAAATGCACTTCTAAAATTATCGAGGCTCTAATATTTCTAAAGTCGTAGTCATTCGATCAAGTATTAATACTAGAGGAGAATATAAAATTGCTAAGCTCAAAAATGCGAAATGCGTAATTGACGTTGGAAGAAATAAATAGAAGTAGAGTCGCGTTTCATTATAAATAGGTTTGTGATACATAGCCGAATAAATAATCACTACATAACACCGTATCTCACGTTGTTAAAATTCGGGGCCTCATATCCACCCATCCTTAAAAGAATTTGGTCCCCAAATTCTCTTGAAATAACTACGGATATTGATTTCTCACGTCTTCTTCCATCTCCCATGTTGCGTCTTTGTCTCGGTTGTGGTTTCGCCATACCACTTTAACCATCGGAATCTCTCTATTACGCAATCGCGTATCGCTGGTCAATGATCCGGATTGGTTTCGATGTAGGATAAATTTTCCATCGGAGAATATCTTGGGTGATGATATGCTCGAGGATCGGTTGATACTTCTTTAACCTCGATGCATAGAATACATCGTGCATTCCCGCATATTGTCTTTGGTAACTCGAGTCGGTAGGCTAACTTTCGGATCCTCGCAAAATCTTGTAAGGTCCAACATATCTCGGGCTCAACTTGCCTCCTTTCTTGGATTGATCAATCCTTTCCGTGGAGAGAGTCGAGAAATACTTCATCTCGGCTTCAAATTCCAAGTCCTTTCTCCTCTTGTCTGCGTAACTCTTTTGGCGGCTCGAGTCTGTGCGGATCCGTTCCTTGATCGCTTGACCTTCTCCATGGCCTCCTGAACTAAGTCGACCTTTGGAATCGAGGCGACTTTCGTTTCTCTTTTGGAGTCCATTGGTCATCAATCTCCCAGTGTAGTGGAGATCTACACTTCCCCCGTACAAGGCTTCGTAAGGTGCCATCCCAATTGTGGCCGATATTTTGTTATTATAGGCGAACTCGGCCAATGGTAATACGAATCCCAACTTCCTTGGAAATCCAACGTGCGGGCTCGCAACATATCTTCCAGGATTTGAATCGTTCGCTCGGATGGCCATCCATTTGTGGATGTCTTCTTTGTCTTGAAACTTAGCGAGGTACCCAATTCCTCATGCAAGCACTTCCAGAATCGTGAGACAAACCTCGGGTCTCTGTCGACACAATGTCGATTGGAACTCCATGCGGTCGAATGATCTCCCAGTCTCCATTGCACTTTCAGGACGGATCTCAATGTCATGGTCTCTTGTCCATCATTTGCCTCAATTGCGGTAGCAACTTCATTGGCTTTCTGCGCAATTGGAATTATAGATGAGACAGTCTTAACTGCCTCGAGCCTCATCGGTCCCACTCTTTTGCATCTTGTTTCACTCTCCCCATCGCCTCCAATATTCAAATTAGTAAGGTCCCCCATAAACTCCCCAATCCATTTGTGGTGTGTGCGATTCCCCCTCGGCTCGCTCACCCGATTGAATCATCGATGGGGTCCTTTGGATACGAGAGACTTCATTGTATTCCCTCGAGTGATCGGCCCGATTAGGCGGGTGTCTCAACATATTTTGTCGGGGTTGGCTTAGCTATGTTGCCCTCAACTTCTCCTGACTTAGCTTCATTGCCAATTTCCTTAGTTGGTCCTACGGAGTGCACAGATGAGGTTGAGGCATCAATGGTCCTGACCATTTCAATATATCGGGGTAGGAGAGATTTGCATGGATGAAGACTCTCAGGGCCGCTTTGCAAAGTTTGATCATGCAGCTCCCTGGACTCTCTAAAGGCTTGCTTCAGCTCAGCCTTCTCAGCTGGATCAGCAACATCCAGCTCTTCACATCATCTTCCATCCTTTGCTCGAGCTTTGCAACGACTTTCACGAACATTGTCAAAAGGACAAGAATGAGGTTTCTTTGACTCCTCAATTGCCTTCGCCTTCTCATTTACCTTCATTTTCTCCTCATCCTTCTTTTGATAAATGATGGTAGTGCAGAAATCTAGGTCCAAAGCTGACCAGATTGCAATGTTTTCCAAAACCTCAAAAGTTCTTCCTCCTCTTCAATGAACTCTGAGCTTTGGAATTGATACCTAGTTGCACTCAGCTTCCAGTCTCTCCAGATTTGTAGCCTCTCCTGTACATCGGGGTAAGCAGAAAATAGAACTTGAAGATCATCATCATCTTGATCATTCTGCTGTAAAGGCTCTTCAGCAGCATTGCCTTCCTCAACTACAATGGCATCAGTCTGAGGGGATTGTACATCTAACTCTTTATTTCCTTGGTTAGCTGTATTCAGTTCAGATTGTTTAGTTGTCTCCCTAACAGCTAGTTCTTGATGTGGCTGATCATCATCGATCACATCATCTTTTTCCTTCAGACTCTACTATTCACCAACAACAACTTCTTCCTCAACAGACTTCAATAGCTGTTCAGGACTCAGCTGGCTCAGTAGCTAAGTCAGACTATTTTACCAGTCTTCTCTTTGATTTTCTTTTCAGAGGAACTTCAATGACTTCCTCTTCTTCCTCGATAATGGCGATTGACTATGCCATTTTCAACTTCTTTTTACGAGCAGGCTTTTAGGGCGCAGCTGTTCGTTTATTCCTCACAATGGGTGAGGGAGCTGGGGCAAGGGCTCTTTTAGCTGCGGGGGCAGTGCGGGCTAGGTGAGGACCTTGGGTCAAGCGATTGTGTCCTTGGGGATGGTCTCGGTGATTCCCACTCGCTTGTAGCCATCTTCTTTGTATGAGCTTATTTCCGGGCACTAGAAAGGTTTGCCCAAAACATCTTCTTGTTCGCATGGAAGGGTTTCCCATTCCTGAGAGAAATACCCTTCTTCTGCATCAAGTGGCCTATGATCAGGCCATAACCAAGAGAGCATCCAAATCTCCCACCATCACCAACAGACATCCCCATTACATTTTGGCACAACTTGCCAAAAATGAACTCCTTGATTGAATTTTCTTACTTCTAAGATCGCCGCCATGACAATTAGCTTAGTCCGAGAGAGTTGATTGAACGATCCGAACTTCATATCTACGTATTGAGCCACCACATCCATCGGTTTATGGTAGTCTTCTTTGATCGCCTTCTTGAGGCGGTGTAGTTAGGCTTTGCGGCGGCCTCGAGGTTTGGCTATCTCCTTCCGGACAACGACCAAATCTACATCCTTCTCGATTATCTCCAAGACGAGTTGAAGGGAGAAAACAATGTTCAAAAAGGTTAGCGACCTTCAACTTGAATGACTTATGGTTGGTGATGACCGAATCTCACCATCGAGAACTTCAAACATTCACATAGTATAGTGCGACCTCTTCCGGATAGGTGTGGAAAAACTCCATGATGAGAAATTTTGTAAGGCTGCGCTTCTCGAGTTTATCGGCCAATCTTCTTGGCTAACTCCTTATCAACGCCTGTTTGACAAGGCCTTCAAAGTCCACTATAGCACCGGTGTGGATCTTCTCGGTGAGCTTAGTGTAATCATATGTGGGTGCCATTTTCATCTAGATTGAGATTCGAATGGAGAAAAGAACTAGGGTTGGAAGCGTGTTTTGCGAGAGAGGAAAAGCTTGAGTATTCTTCGAGAGCAAGAGTGTACGTGAGGAGAGAGAAAATTTAATTTCTCTATATATAGGAAATGAAAGGGACGGTTTTAGAATTCAAAAAGATGAAAATTGGTCAACGGTTGAGATCACGTTTTGAAAACTACATTAATTTCCCGTAGTAAATGCAACAACACTTATATCCAATCATGGGTAAGCTCGTCGAGGCTTTTCTCCGACATCACTTATTACATCGACAAGCCCAAAAACATTTCCCTTCGCATGAGAAAATGATTGTGTTTTGCCACTTAGCTCATAAATAACTCAGCTATCTTCATCTATGATTTGACTCCGCTTATCTCTTGATTGAATGACCACTCATTTGTGCATCTAACTCGTCTGGTGACTAGCCATCTTAGTTGTTTCATTTGGCTATTAAGTGAAACTCTGAGAATTCCATCTCTTTTTCTTTAACTTTCTTTGAATGAGCCTTCGAGCTTCCTAACTCGTTCAATCAATCCAAGATCATCCTTAAGCTCTTCAAACCTTGATTCACATAATGAATTTGTGAATATATCATTGAATCGCTTATAAGTTGATATGTATTCCAATGTGATGTCTTTCTTTTCAACATGATCTCTTATAAAATGATATCCGATATCAATGTGCTTGGTTATTGAGGTGCAATACTTGATTACGAGTAATTGCAATGGCACTTGTGTTGTCACACATAATTGGAATCTCTCTTTCTTCTATATCATAGTCTCTCGATTTGTTGCCTCATCCATAAGACTTGGGCACAAATTTGCTTACATCAATGTACCCCCGGTTTGTGGATGTAGCTATTGAATTCTATTTCTTGTTGAACCAAGAAACTAAACTATTTCAAGCATTTTGCCAGTGCACGATGTACTTTTCTGTCAACTCTACATCCAACATAGTTTGGGTCCGAGTAACCAACTTAAATCCTCCTTCCTTTGGATACCATAAGCCGATTTCTTGGCATCTCTTCAAATACTTTAGGATTCTCTTCATTTTTGCAATCATGTGACTTTCCTTTGGAGCAGATTGAAATCTAGCACATACACCTACAACAAATGTGATGTCGGCCTCTTACTTTGTCAAAAAGAGCAAAGATCCAATGAGAGCTTTATATCTTGTTTGATCAACAACTTTGCCTTCTACATCCATATCCATCTTGTTGATGTATTCATGGGGAATCATGATGATTTTTCTTCCACACCAAATTTCTTCATTAAATCTGCGGTGTATTTGGTTTGACTTATGAAGGTTCCATCATTCATTTACTTGACTTGAAGACCTAGAAAGAAAGTCAACTTTGCCATCATACTCATCTCAAATTTTCCTTGCATAAGATTTGAGAATTTGTCACACTGACTCTTTGTTTGTAGATCCAAAGATAATGCCATCCACATATATTTGAACAAGCAATATACCCTCCCCATATTGAATTTCAAGAGTGTCCTATCAACCTTGCCTTTGGTGAATCCATTGTCAATAAGAAACTAAGACAATGTGTCATACCAGGCTCTTGGTGCTTGTTTCAAACCATATAATGTCTTCTTGAGCTTGTAGACTTTATCTCCTATAGTTTTTACGCTCAAAACCTGGAGGTTGTTCCACGTAGACTTCTTCCTCCAAAAGTCCATTAAAAAATGCACTCTTCACATCCTTTTGATAGATAGTGAAGTTCTTGTGTGCAACATAAGCAAGAAACATCCTAATTGCTTCCAATCTTTGCAACGGGTGCATAGGTTTTATCAAAGTCTATGCCCTCTTCTTGGAAATACTCTTTGGCTACCAATCTTGCTTTGTTTCTCGCTCACTGAGATCCCTCTTCGTTCATCTTGTTTCTAAATACCCACTTAGTACCAATAACATTTTTGGTGCGTAGGCTTTGAACTAATTCCCAAACCTTATTTTTCTCAAATTGATTCAGACTCCTCATGCATAGCTAGAATCCAATGTGTGTCATCAATGCTTGTGACACATCTTTAGGCTCAACTGGGAAATGAAACAAATGAACATGGCTTCATGTTGAGTTCGCATCTGGTTCTTACTCCTTCTCTAACATCTCCAAGAACAAGCTCACGGAGGATGGTCTCTCGATCATCTCACATCCGGGCCGAGTAAGCTGTTGGTGCGGCTATGTTGTCTTGAGCGACTTCTTCATCATCATTCATTGCAGATTTTCCATCTATCTCTAAGATTCAACTATCTCATCTTCATCCGGGTTGAGTCTTCGATATCCGCCTCAACATAGGGACTCTTCGAATAGTTGGTGATTCATCTTGACTAACTCATCAATGTCTTCTCCATTAATATTGGGTTCATCAAAAACCACATGGATAGACTCTTCGTGACCATAGTCCTCTTGTTCAATACTCGAAAGCTTTACTCTCTGTTGAGTATCCCAAAAAGATACCTTCATCAACTTTATCATCAAAAATTTTCAAGTTGTCCTTGTCATTATTGTGAATGAAGCACTTACATCCAAAGATATGAAAACATCCAACATTTGGCTTCATCCCTATCCAAATTTCATAAGGGGTTTTGGATGGTTTGCCTATTGATTATACACCTATTCCGAGTGTAGCGAGGAGTCCGATGGCTTCGCCCCAAAATCTCTTAGGCAATCCACTTCGGCTAACATGGTCCTTGCAAGCTTCCTTGAGAGTTCTATTCCTTCTTCTAGCTACTCCATTCTGTGGTAGCTACGATAATCTAGAGGGGGTGAATAGATTATGCCGATTTTTCGCAAATCTCCCTCTTTTTCGAATGAACAAGTACTTGACAAGAATATAAATGCGGAAATTAAACAACACTCGATGATTTATAGTAGTTCAACCCACCTAGGGCCTAATCTACTACCACCCCGGTATATCCGAAGTGGATTTCAAAAAGAAAAAAAGATTTTATTAATTACCACAATTAATACAACACCACTTTTGAAGATTACCACAATCTTCTTACAACACCTTCAAGGAGATTACCACAATCTTCCTTCAACACCTATGAAGAGTACCACACTCTTCAACACCTAAGATCACCCAAGTGTGTTCTTACCACAAGAACACTAACAAGGATATCTTGTTTTGGATGATAGAAAAATTCAAGATTACAACTCAATAAATGAAGTATACAAACTTTGAGTGCAAGTGTAATCAACAATGAAAAGCCTAGACCTCAAGGTTGTGCAAGTGCAAGAACTTAGGCTATTACAACAAGAATGTAAAAATGAAAGCTTGAAGAATTTTGCAGATTTCTTGTTGTATTGTATCTTGTGTGTTGTGTCTTGTGTTTTCAAATCATCCTCTATTTATAGGAGAGTCTTCATAGATACAAGATGTAGAAATATTGTACAAAAATCAAAAGCAAATCTTGCTGATATGGAGTTCAAATGGCACAATTTTTTTTGTCAAAAAATTACACAGGCGACCAGGTTGCCCTATAGAAAATTTTGAACGTTGGAAAGAATTTAGTGCGATCCGGTACAAGTTGGAGGTCCGGGTCGGGAGGGTCGACCAGTTCGGAGGGTCCGACAGGTCGACCCCTTCCCTTGACGGTCGCCCTCCCTCATTTTCAAGTCCAAGATGCGTTCTGTTTTATTTTGTGCGTTCTTTGGTGCAGTCGACCTCAAAATTGAAATGTTGTCCGATTTTTGTCAAAAATAAACTTCAAGAAATACTCCAAAAAATTAGTAAAAATATTTTAAATCAATTGGGAGTATTTGGACAACATTTAAAACATTGTTTTGGTGTAAAAACCAATCAACACAAAATCATCAAAAGTATTGTCCAATTTTTATCGAATAATAAACTCTAAGAAATACTCCAAAAATTAGTAAAACCATTTTAAATCATTTAGGAGTATTTGGACAACTTTTATAAACATTGTTTTGGTATAAAAACTCATTTAAATAAAATCATCAAAATCTTGATAAAAACATTTATCTAACAAACTCCCTTTTTGATGATTACAAACCAAAACAATTTTAGGAAATCGATTTTAAAAACGAAACATATTTTCCGGTCTAAAGCATCAATCCATTACAAGCAAGATTTACCATAAGTAAAACACACAAGGATAGGAGCAAATATTTTTCAAAAATATTTTTGCACAAGCTCCCCTATCAATATGCATATCAAGAACAAGTATAAAAGCAACCAACTAAAAGCTAAAAGCTTAGCTTTTACAAAACAAGCTTGAATTATTTGAGCATAGAAGCTCCACCTGTCACAAAACATCATTAGTCAAGCATAAAAGTCCACAATACATCAAATGAACTAAGTAATATTCACGACTTTTGGCTTTTGAGAGCCCTAGCTTATAGCTTTTGTTGCAAGCTTATTTTTGCTTCTTTGAGCATATGAGCGTTTTCCTATTTCTCCCCTTTGGAATCATCAAAAGAGTGTTAGCACGATAAAAATATCATACAATTATATCAAAGTGCGCAATTTTATCGATTTATCGAGCGTTTTGAAAATTGAAGCTTAAATTTCAAATAAAAGGGAAAGATTGCTCATTTGATTTGCAAAAGCTCATTTGATTGATAAAACACAATCTCAATAAATATATAAGACATTTGAAAGCAAATGAGTCATGTAAATGTTGAAATTTTCTTTGAGACAATTTATCGAACATGTTGTGGGCATTACAAATAGAAGAAGTTGTATAAGGCCCTTGTAAATGTAATCAAGCCAAAATTTTCAACATCAAATCAATTCAAACAACATTCATACAACAATAATTAACAAGCTCATCACAATCATATGAAACTAGCATCAAGAATATTTCAAATAAGGCAAAAACTCGAGGTTCAACCCAATTGAGCTAAGGGAGTAGAATTTTTACCATTTAATCGGTAAAGATGAGCAATGATGAGGATAAACGAGCCTAATGAAGTCCAAAATATAAAATGTATGCAAGAAAACAAATTTGAAGTGAAATTTGTGTGCAATTGCGAAGGGACGAAAAATGGACAAAAAGAGCCAAAATGGCTAAGTCAAGACAAACGTTTTCACAAAAAAGCGGGCGATGGGCAAGCGGTCGGAGGTAGGGCGACCGGTCGAAGGTGTGGCGACCGGTCGGCCCTACCCGATCACCCTTTGTTTCATTCTTTTTTTCAAAATTGAAGTTTGAATCAAAAATCCGATTTTTGCCCTAAGTTTTAAAACGTGCAAAATGCAAACGTAAACCTCATTCAATATGCATTATGCCTAACCGAGCTCGTATTGAGGCAAAAGTCTCGGAAGATAGCGGTTTTGTAAAGATATCCGCCAATTGATCTTGAGATGGAACAAAAGATATCTCAATTTTTCGTTTTGAAACACAATCCCTTAGAAAATGATGTCTCAATATGTTTAGTACGGTTATGATGAACCGGGTTTTGAGCAATATTTATAGCGGATATGTTCTCACAAAAGATAGGAACACTTTCAAAAGAAAATTTATAATCCGCTAATGTTTGTTTCATCCAAAGCAATTGAGTACAACAAAAAGCCGCGGAAATATATTCCCGGCCGTTGAAAGTGAAACACAATTTTGTTTCTTTAAAAACCAAGAAACTAGGCAATCACCTAGAAATTGACATGATCCGGAAGTACTTTTACGATCATCAATATTTCTCGCATAATCCGAATCACTATAACCTTTAAGAGAAAATTTTTCATTCTTTGGATAAAATAAACCATATTGAATAGTGCCTTTCAAATATCGAAAAATCCTTTTAACGGCACTCATATGAGATTCTTTGGGATTGCTTTGAAAACGAGCACATAAGCATATGGCATGAAGAATATCCAGTCTACTTGCGGTTAAATAAAGTAAACTACCAATCATACCTCGATATTTGGATTCATCAACCGGCTTGCCTTTTTCATCTTTGTCAATCTTGGCGTTTGTTGCCATTGGGGTAGAGACGGTTCTTCCTTCTTCAATGCCAAACTTCTTCAAAAGCTCTTTTGTATATTTTGATTGTGAAATATAAATTCCTTCTTGGCATTGCTTAATTTGAAGTCCAAGGAAGAAGTTGAGCTCCCCCATCATGCTCATTTCAAATTCACCTTGCATTAACTTAGAAAATTTCTTGCATAAGGATTCATTAGTAGCACCAAAAATAATATCATCAACATAAATTTGCACTAATAAGCAATCTTGCCCTTTTTAAAAAACAAAGAGAGTAGTATCAACTTTACCTCTTGTAAAACCATTTTGCAAAAGAAAAGAGCTAAGTCTATCATACCATGCACGGGGCGCTTGTTTCAAACCACAAGGCCTTTTTAAGTTTATAAACATCTTTAGGCCTAGAAAAATTTTCAAACCCGGAGGTTGTTTTACATAGACTTCTTCTTGAATAAGACCATTTAAAAATGCGGATTTACATCCAATTGGTAAAGCTTAAAATTTTTAAAACAAGAATAGGCAAGTAAAATACAAATAGCTTCTAAACGTCTACGGTGCAAATGTTTCATCATAATCAATACCTTCTTCTTGACAATAACCTTGAGCTACTAACCTTGCTTTGTTTGAACAATATTGCCTTGGTCATCGAGCTTGTTCCAAAATACCCATTTTGTGCCAATAATTGTTTGAGATGGAGGACAAGGTACTAGTTCCCATACATCATTCCTTTAAAATTGATTCAACTCCTCTTGCATTTCTAAAAACCAGTCTTCATCTTCAATAGCTTCATTAGCATTTTTAGGCTCTTTTTGAGATATAAGAGCTTTCTCGGCAAATTTTCCTTAAGTCATTACTTTATCAAGGGGATCACCAATAATAAGATCTTTTGGGTGATCTCCTTAAATTTCAATGCTACGGGAAGATCCAGAAGTATCACCTTTGTCTTCTTGATGAACATTTGAGCTTGAAGGTTGATCATTTTGAGCATCATCTTGAACAATGGGTTCAACAATATCCTCTTCATCACTTTCATCATTGGGTATCCTTTCAACACCCGAAGCTTCATTGAATTTGACATGGATGGATTCTTCAAACCCCACTAGTCTTATTGTAAACCCGATATGCTTTGCTCTTGGTTGAATACCCCATAAATATTCCTTCATCGGCCTTAGGATCAAGTTTGTCCAATTGATCCTTAGTATTCAAAATAAAACACTTACATCCAAAAACTTTGAAATAACTAATATTTGGAGTTCTTCCTTTCCAAAGCTCATATGGAGTTTTATTCATTTTAGGACGAATATAAACTCGATTAATGACATAGCAAGTGGTACTTACGGCCAGGCCGAAAAATATTTTGTAAGTGAAAATTCATTGAGCATGGACCGACTCATTTCTTGAAGTGTCCGATTCTTCCTTTCGGCTATCCATTTTGTTGAGGTGTCCTTGGAGCCGAAAAATTGTGACTATATCCCTTGGTTTCACAAAAGGCTCTAAATTCTCCATCAAATTCTCCACCTCGATCACTTGAATAGATTTAATAGTATCTTCCTTTTCATTCTCAATAAGTCTACACAACTTAACAAACTCATAAACGGCATCGCTTTTATTTGTAAGAAATAGAGCCCAAGTATATCTAGAAAAATCATCAACTATAACAAAAGTGTAATGTTTTCCACTTAGATTTGCCGTATCAATATCCCAATACAAATCTAAATGAAGAAGTTGTAGAGGCTTGGTTGTGGAAATTTCATTTTGGGCTTAAAACTACTCTTAACTAATTTGTTCTTTTGACAAGTGTCACATAAGCCAAGATTTTTAAAATTCAATTTGGGTAGTCCTTTTACATGTTGGTTTTTGTAAATAGTTTGCAAATTTTATATCCAACATGTCCAAGTCGCTTTATGCCATAAACTAGTTAAATCATTATTGGCGACAAGACAAGAAACATTTTGACTAACCAAATCACTTGTACAAATTTTGTAAAGATTGTCTTTTCTAATTGTTTCACAAATAATATTTAATCATTTTTAGAAATAAGGCATTTTTCTTTATTAAAAACAACATTATATTTGAATCACAAAGTTGGCTAACACTTATCAAATTAAACTTAAGCCCTTCTACTAAAAGAACATTACTAAGAGAGAAAGAAGAGTTACCAATTTCTCCATTTCCAAGAAATCTTCCTTTGTCATTGCGAACATGACCATACCCTCTTCTTGGAGCTTGATGTTGGTAAAAGTTCTCTCTTTCGGTCATATGGCGTGAACATCCGCTGTCCACGAGCCATTTTGAATCCTCTATAGTTGTTATAGCCCCTATGACCTACAAAAGAATTATTTTTAGGTACCTTATAGTTTTGGGGTCCATGGGGTTAGCCTTGAGACCTTTGGGTCTCCAAACAAAGCTAAAATTATTCTTCAATTTACAATGACTAACATAGTGACCAACTTTACCACAATAAAAACAAATAAGATTATGGGCACTACTAGCACGTACAAAAGTCGGACCTTGGTCTTTTTTCTTTGAAAGAGGTTGAAAAGGTTTATAGCCAAGTCCTAATTTAGAATGCTCACCTCTTTGTGCATCTAAAATTTTTGTAACTTTATCCGTACTTAAGTTAAAACGATGCACATCCTTTTTCAAACATTCAAGATCTTTGGTGAGCGATTCTTTTTCGGTTTCAAGAGTATGAACTCTAGTAAGAGTAATAGCATGAGCTTTATCAAGAGATTCATAAGAAGTAAATAATTTTTCCTTTTCAATTTTAAGCTCTTTATGCTCCTTTTTCAAATTCTTGTATTTAACAATCAAATTTTGAAATTCAATTTGCAATTCATCAACTAAGGAAGAGTATGAAGCATTAGAGCGTGCCTCGTTATTTTTGTCGTCTATGGCCATAAGACCATGCTCGGATTCTCCTTCTTCGTCGGTTGTTTCAAGTAGCTCATCCCAAGTTTTGACTTCCGCATTTAGAGCCTTCTTTTTTGGAAAAGGCTTCTTCTTATTTTGTTCCTCTTCCTCGAGTTTTGGGCAATCGGCTATGAAGTACCCGGATTTTCCACATTTAAAACACGAGTTGTCTCTCGAGTTTTCTCGCTTTATTTTTATTCACAAATTTTGCAAATTTATAAACACGTGCGGCCGTCTCCTCATCATCATCATCAATATCATAGTATGATTATTAGATGAAGATGCAAGACACTTTAGGAATATTTTGCATACCCGATTGATTGATGGATGGTTTGGAATTTTTCCTCTCCTTGAGATAGACTTCGTAGATGAGGAGGTTCCCGATGAGCTCATCGAATTTGAGTGTCTCGAGATTTTGTGCTTCCGTGATAGCCGTCACCTTTTTGGACCATGAGTAGGGAAGAGAGTTCAATACCTTGGTCACCTTGTCTTCTTCGGAGATGACCTTTCCAAAAGCCACAAGAGGATTGACAATGTTGTCAAGCCTTTCCACCATTTTTGATATGCTTTCACCATCATGCATATTTGAAATTCACAAGTGCAAGAACTTAGGCTATTACAACAAGAATGTAAAAATGAAAACTAGAAGAATTTTTTGATTTCTTGTTGTATTGTATGCTTGTGTGTTGTGTCTTGTGTCTTCAAATCATCCTCTATTTATATGAGAGTCTTCATAGATATAGGCTCCTCCTTCTTCACTTTTGTCTACAAAAAGAGGATCACAAAATGTAGAAATATTGTACAAAAATCAAAAGCAAATATTGCTGATATGGAGTTCAAACGGCACATTTTTTTTGTCAAAAATTACACAGGCGACCGATTGCCCTATAGAAAATTTTGAACGTTGGAAAGAATTTAATGTGATCCGGTATAGGTTGGAGGGGGTCTGACCGGTCCGGTCAGGGAGTCCGACCGTCGGCCCTTCCTTGACTGGTCGCCTCCCTCATTTTTCAAGTCCGATGCGTTGTTTCATTTTGTGCATTCTTGGTGCAGTTGACCTCTTGTTCGACCGGTTGACCTCAAAATTGAAATGTTGTCCGATTTTTGTCAAAAATAAACTTCAAGAAATACTCCAAAAAATTAGTAAAAACATTTTAAAACAATTGGGAGTATTTGGACAACATTTAAAACATTGTTTTGGTGTAAAAACCAATTAACACAAAATCATCAAAAGTATTGTCCAATTTTTATCGAATAATAAACTTTAAGAAATACTCCAAAAATTAGTAAAAACATTTTAAATCATTTAGGAGTATTTGAACAACTTTTATAAACATTGTTTTGGTATAAAAACTCATTTAAACAAAATCATCAAAATCTTGATAAAAATATTTATCTAACAATACCATACTCTATACAATCTTGAGTTATAATCTCATTGACGAACTCAATTCCTCTATCAGACTTTATCTTGGTAATGGTTTGACTCTTCTCATTTTGAACATTTCTCATCACCGAGAAAGCTTTTGCAATGTTTCCTTCTTTTTACACATAAAAATGGTCCATGTATATTGTGAATAGTCATCCACTACCGCTAATGTGTTTTTTTCCACTAATCTGGTTGGTTCAACATGACCAAACAAATCCATGTGCAATAAGTGCAGTATCCTGGTTAAAGATGGACTTGGCTTGTCCTTGAATAAAGACTTGATTTGCTTTCCCATCCGGCATGCGTCACAAATGCTTTTTTCTTTTATACGAGTCTAGCAATCCTTCCACACGATGACTCCTTGCAAGCTTGTTGATTGTCTTGAAATTCAAGTGACTCGGCTTCTTTGTGTTACAACCAACTTGATTTGGCTATACTTTTGGCTAACGGACATGTGCTAGGTGTAGCGGTTGACCAATCCACTACATACATATTTTTTCGTCTAGATCCCGATAGCACAACTTCATTGGATTCATCATCCTTGATCCGGAAAACTCCCATGTTGAATCCTACAATGTAGCCCTTATCACGAGTTGGTGGTCCTCGCAGATTGAATTGACTCTTCAACATAGGCTACATATGTGATTTCTAGTCCATTTTTCTTTATAGATCATGTGCCTTTGATCTCCCATAGGTTCATTTCCTCCAAATATGACTTTTGCTCCTCTTATTTCCTTAAATTTTGAAAGATTTTTCTTGTTGCTTGGCATATGTTTGGAACAACCACTATTCATATACTAGGTTCCTTAGCGATCCATTTGTTCTTGAGCCTGCATCAAGGAAATCGTTTTTAGGTACCCAAACCTTTCGGGTCCCGAGGGATTAGCACTATAAGGTGATCCAACCAACCTATTGCCACCTATCAGTTCCATAATTATAGTGAACATTAGCAAATTTCTTAGAATCTTTGGCTCATACAACCGTGTCTTTTGTATGTATGCTTGTGTGTGGGCTTGTGCATTTGCTTTCTTAGGATATTAATGAAACTTTTGTGCATATTGGGCATTGTGCTTGGGTGCATATGTGTCGATAATGGTTTTTTTGCCTTGGGAATGACTGTTTTAAGTCCGAGGTCTTTGCCACTTGGGCTTGTATCCCCAGGACTTAGCTAATGTCTCATTTGATTGTTCCAATCGGCAGCTAGGATAATATCTATCATTTTCCTTCATATGACTTTTCTCTCTTGAAACCTCGGGGCTTTTGGTAGTTCTGTTTTGATTTCACAGAATATTTACTATTTGGAGTCCTTGATGGACTCTTCCGGATTTTGTTTCAATTGTCCTCTCAAAGATACTGGCTTTTTGCCCTTGCCTTTGTATCCTAGACCAACATGTTTGTGATTGTGTTTGTGAGTGGGTGTGAGTGCAACATATGGTGCTTTGGATTTTGGACTCCTCATTACTTGAGTATCCTTTTTCCATTACCACTCTTGAGTTTGAACATGCACAAAGGAATTGAATCCTATGCATGTTTTATCTCCACTTTCGTTTTGTATCATTATAAGTTAATCCAATAATTTAGATGCCTTTGTAAATGATGCAATCACATTTTTCAAATGTTTTTCCCTTTTTTTGTTTCAACTAAGTCACTTGAATCTTAGCTATCTCAACCTTGACTTAGTGTTCTCAACATCTATGTGACTTAGAGTACTCGGCTCCTTAGTCATTTGAGTTTTGTCATTTGATCTGTTTGTTTTCCTCATTTAAAAGTGTGTGAGAGGTTTTACGTGCTTAAAATCTTTCATCATTTTGCATAATGAATCATAAAGATCGAGTGGGTGACAAAGTGTTTGTTTCACTATTACCATCATCAAAATTAGAATGAGATGAGTTAGAACGCACCTCATCTTCTTGTTCTTTGGCCATGAGGCATATCAAAGCCTCTTCTTCTATATCCGAGGAGTAATCAACTTCACTCTTTGTCCCGACTTTCCCGGTTCTTTTTGCGTCAGACGGCGACTTTAGCATCCAACATGGCTTTATTCTTTTATTGTCTTCTTTCTCAAGACTTTTCTTTCCTCCTCATTTCTATATTTGTTGGTGATGGATAGGGACAATCAACAAAAAAATGTCCTGGCCGTTTGCAATTCCAACACGGGTTCTTAGCTTACTAAAAGTCGGCTCTGTCGACTTACGATTATCGGCTCTACGATATTCGGTCCAACGATGGTCGACTCTCTTAGGTGGTCTATCTTCACTTTCTTTGGAAGGTCGAGCGTCTCCGTATGATTCACCCTTGTTCCTTTTATAGTTCTTATTGAAGAACTTGTTGAATCTCTTCACCATAAGGGCAATCTCCTCCTGGTCAATGGCTTCCTTAGATTCAAACTCTTTTAGATTCTCCACCTATGAGTGCAGCGGTCTTTGGTACGATTATCTCTTATTGTTGTTTTCTTCTAAGCTCGAATTCATAAGCTTTTAGGTTTGAGAACAGCTCATGGTTGGATCTTGTTAAGTCCATTGAATATCTCAAGGCCATTTTCATTTCCCACTCAGTTCGGAGCGACACGAGTATCTTCATACATATTTCCTTCGTGTATAGTCTTTGCCTAGAGCCGAGAGCTCCTTGGTTATCTCTCGTGATTCGGCATCCAATCGATCCAAACTTTCACCGCAAGCATTTTGAAATTTTCAAATTTCGTACAACAACAATTGATTTATTTTCTTTAATTTGATCGGATCTTTAACAAATTGAAGTAAGTTTTCCCAAATTTCTTTAGTTGTTCTACAAGATTTCACTTTGTTAAATATGGCTTTATTGAGAGTTTTATACAAAATATCCTTGGCAACATTATCCAAGTTGTATGTTTTTCTATCCTCGTCGTCCACTCACATCAAGGCTTTTTGACCATGGTTGGTCTTGGTGCAACAGTACAACATCTTCTTCTTTAGTAGGATCAACAACACCTCTTAATCGTATTAACTTCAAGATTTGTAGTGGCACATCCTCAATGCCGAACCACATCTCATCGTGTAAGGTGAAAGATGTGCATGCATGCGTATTTTCCAATATTCAAATTCTCAACAATAAACATAGGAATCCGAGTTAGATTTGCTTCAATGATAATAATATGTTTTGCAAGAAAAAAATTTAAAAAAGACAAAGTGTTGTATCCTTTGAAAAAGAATGAGATCTAGTTAAGTAACAAATGCGGAAGGCTCAATGAACCAACCGCTCCGATACCACTTGTAGGTCCCAAGGGGTGATAAAGTAATGTCTAGAAGGAGGGGTTGAATAGACTTTACCAACTTTTTGATTTAGTCCTTTTAAAGCCGAGTTTTAATTACAAGTTATTGGGTCCTTAGTGGACAACTTAGTTTACTTATATGCACTCGACCGAGTCATTGATAGTATAACTCAGTTGATTGATTAAATCTTTAAAACTTGATGAGACTTGGTTTTTACACGGAAGAATTTCACCATTGTTTGAAATATCTTTTTCAACAATTATTTTAAAATTAGTTATTATTAGTTGAGTTAGCAAATTAAACAATCAACAATATAGATATGCATGAATGTAAGTGTCTTTGAATGTAAATAACACAAGCAATTTTATAGTGGTTCGAGTGTTTGTTCGAGAATGTAAAATATATGTACATTTAGGGACTTAAAATGATATATAATTGGCATATTTACATGTATATTTAGTGTGTTTTACTTGGGTTCCTTAGAAATTCATGATCTGCGTATTCTTGTAACTTTTTAGAGAAACGAAGCTTAATTGAGAAGATATCAGTTGGAAGGCCCATATAAGATTGATGAGTGAAAAGAGAATATTGAAAAGACGAAGAAACCAGATGAAAACCAGTCACATGGTCGGACCTTGTGGGACCACATGGCCATGTGACCGCCCATGTGAGGATGCATGTCCGTGGTAAGTGTTCGGGAGAAAACAGGGGATGAAACCAAGCGCACGGCTGATACATGTAAAATATACGTGCATTTAGGGGCTTAAATGATATATAATTGATATATTTGCATGTATATATAGTGTGCTTTACTTGGTTTCCTTTGTTGGGCGTGATCTGCGTACTTTTGTGAATTTTACAGAATTGGAGCTAAATTGGATAAAAAGCGATATAACGTTCCAAAGTATAGGTCAAGAGCTAAGGTACGAGCAACAATATAAAGGAGAAAAGCATGGATGGTCGAACAAAAGGAATTTCCTTCAAAAATGTCCAAATGCGCTAACAGTTTCCACCATTGGTAGGGTTTAGTATTTTGGCCATAACTTTCTCTACAAAATTGATATTAAGGTGATTCAAGTGGCTATGGAAAGCTAAGTTTAAAGAGCTACAACTTTAATGAAGAGCCCAGGGCAAAGTCAGACAAAAACATGGAAAACAATATGTCACACGGCCAGACCATGCGGTGTGGAATAACACAAACGGGTGGAGACGGGAAAGAAACAGGGGACGGAACCAAGCTCGCACGGACAGACGGTGTGAGCCCACACGGTGTGTGGGAAAGGGCAAAAATCCACACGACCATGTGGTGCCACACGGCCAGGCCATGTGGGACTACGCCAAACGCGTTTTTCCGGAGTTCTTTTCCGTTCCAACTCTACAAGTGACCTCTCCAAGCACCTATATAAAGGGGACCAAGGCACGAATGAATTTTCATCATCATACATCATCCAAAATCACTTCATACACAACACAACATATCAAATTACGCAGGAACACAAGATTCGAAGTCTTCTGAGAGAGGAGGGCTAGGTCGCGAAGAACACCACAAGGCCTTTCGCATCTACGAGAGCACAAGAGTTTCGAAGGCTTAGGAGGAGAATCCATCCGACAAGAAGGTTTTTTTCTATGTCTAGATCTCTTGTATGTACTTAAACGATGTCATAATGTTGATTTTTAATATTTATCTATGAATTTGTTATCAATGTTTGGCTAATCTTTCGGATCTTAGAGGCATAATCGAAACTGTGGATTCATGTTAAATCTTGATTAATTGTTTTCTTAATTGATTCATGTGTTCTATTTTATGAATTTGAGGGCTTATTCTTAATTGTTTTTGAGTTAGCTTCCAATCAATGGATGACTCATCTGTCACTTCAACTTGAGACTTGGCTTCTTGAGTTGACTTGATCGACTCTTCATCTGTTGTATCACGGCCGATACTCCTTCAATCGAGTCCTTGATCTTCTTTCTTTGCCATACTCATTGTTCTCGGGAGTCTTCACTTCGATCTTGATTGACTTCTTGTATTCCCGGTATAGTTGACTTGACTAAACTTGTTCACCCTATCTATTACAATACAAATTACAAAGAAAATGGGGTGCCAACTTTCTAGTTAAAGTTTTACATAGCATTCATCAAAATCTACAAAAATAACTTCCCAACAATTTCCCCCTTTTTGATGATGCCAAAACTTAAAAGCATTAAACAAAACATAAACAAAGACAAAGAGATACATACGGCAATGCGAAACAAAGAATGTATGTGTTGAATAGATCATTTTATTGATCATATCATTCTTGTTCTTTACACAGCTGTTTACAAGGTGTATCAGAGCATACTCATATCTAGCAAATCTCACACATCTATGCTAGGATACAGATACAAAGCGAGATGATTCAAAAACACTTTATAGAGTGTACAGATGACTTACAAAAATGTATTTACAAAAGTAAAATACATGAAGGGTTCACAACAACACTTCATCGTCTTCGCCTCCTTCTTTCCTCTTGACTCTGTCATCACGCTCTCTTTCTCTTCTTTTTTTCTTCACCGCTTTCTTCTTCTCATAAGCTCTCTTCGCAACTTCATCTTTTCTTTTTTTTTTTCTTGCCTTTCTTGCCACAGCTGATCTTGTCTTTTGTTTTCTTCTTCAATTCTTTTCACGTATTCAACATTCTTCCTAGCCACTTCCCGATTGGCTACTGCATCATACCCAGCCCAGTAGATCCTTCCCTTCTTGCCTGGATCTACATATTCAATGTTTTTGGGTAGAGGTCTAGGTTGAAAACCTCTTCCTCCACCACTTCTTCCTCCTCCTCTAGGCGTATATTTATCGAGTCTTCTTTTTACCAGCTAAATGGTCTTTGGTAGGTCAGCCGCCTATCGCCTTCTTCACACGACTTTAGACCTTTCTCCCAAAGACAAGTCCAGGCTTGGGCTAACGACATATTATGGATATAGCCTTCGGATTCAAGAGTTTGAAATTCTTCAACTGATCTTGGCTCATTTTCGCTCATCCGGAATGGCATCTGTGTCCTTCCTGGAATGCCACCAAACTATTTCATCATCTGCTTCAACACGGGCATCCGTCTTTTTATCGAACTCTAATTGATCTACTATTACGATCTTTCTTTTCTCCGACATGGGCACATGGGAGAGTGTTCGATCGGGAGTTCTCGGAAGTTTGCTGATTATCCGGGCGTGACATGACCTTTGCCGAGGGGTTTCAAGAAGCATTAAGGTCACATCCTTTGACCTTTCCCCCTCAACAGCCTTTTCCCTTCTCCTTCTCTCTTCTCATCACTGTCTCCTTCTTCTTTTCAAATGATTGTCTCCTTCTTCTCAACAGATTTTTTCTTCCTTCAAAATCCTCGGTATTCCTCTTCCCCTTTTTGGCATCATCAAAGGAGAGAGGAACCCCTGAAACATCCCGACAAGCATGAAGTCCGTCGGTACCGATAGCCGAATTCTACTTGAGTCTCTTGTGGAGTATCTTTGTTCGAAATTCCGAGAGGGTGGCTTTGGATTCGGCCGCCACGGTTTCATTTCAGCCATGAGAAGGTCAAGTTGGCATTCATGTTCTCTTCCACACGCCGAAGTTCTTTGCGTTGAAATTCACGCAACAGACTCCATCTCGGTGGTATGAGAGGCATGCATTCTATCAATATTTGCTCGCATCCTCCGCTTCATGTCGCATTGTCGGCTCTCGGGAAGAGCATCTTGTTGTACAATGCTTTAAAGTATCTAACTTGTTCATATCGCATTGTACTCTTTGTTGACACCATTCCCTTATCCTTGCCACTATCCCTCACAAATCTGCTTTGTGAGGTTGGCATCCCTATTGTCCACCCATATCTAGTGAAGCCTGGTGCCGTTCAATCTTCTCAATCTTTCCCTGATTTTCTTGAAGACATCACGAATCTCGGTTGTTACCTTGGTTTTTTGGCGGCCAAGCAAAGATCAAAATCAAAGTCTCTTTGAACAATGGAATTGGTGGGAATTATGGATGCTCGGATGTTGAAACATCGCCGCTCATGGGCTGTTTCTTCTTCAAGGTCGGGAGCTCAATCGAGAAAGGGAAAGTTTCTTGAATGCATCATCACACACATATGGTATTGATTCTACAATTGTTCGTGCTCGTGATGATCCTGGTTGAGTCGAGCCTTTGCCGCACTTTGGGAGCTGCATAGATGACTCGGTCTCACCGGGCCTTGTAGATTAGATTGGCGACCGACTGAGCCTCACTGTCTTAATAGCTTCTTCGGCCTCGATGGGATTCTGCTAAATGAATTTGCTTGTCCTCATTTTGCTTTTCAGCGTCATCGGAGGATGATAACCTGGGGTTAGGTTCATCATCGAAGTTAAAGGTTTGACGAGCGACTTTGAATTCTAGCTTACTCGTACTTGGAAGAACATCCTGGTGAGTCCTTTGGCAGGGGTGGACTCGGCTTCGTCTTGAGATCCCAAGAATGTTGTGTCGGGATTGTCTGGGAATCATGAAGAGCATCGATTTCCTCTCCGAGTCAAGCAATGATGACTTGAGGGATGCTCTTTTCTCCTTGATTTTTACCCGGGGAAGTCTCAACCTCCTTTGGGCCTTCAATACCTCCAGTCTCAAAGAAGGCGAGGTCTTGGGCAATCCCTTTGACAGACGCACTTGTCTTGGGGTCTTGGTCATTGGCATCCGAAGGGGTCTCAACCCCTAGATTTGCACTTTCGCGGTGCCAGTGTTAACTCCCGGGGCAGTTCCATCCTTTGCCTCTCGACCGCAACAACACTGTCCTCAACCGCAAAGCAATTGTCACTTTGGGATAGACTCAACTGTTCGAGCCGTCAAGTGTCAACTTGTTGTTGTTCTATTTCCTTTTCTTTCTACTTCGCCTACTACCTTCATTGCGGAGTCATCTGCGAGATCCTCGACCTTGCTTTGTAGTGGAGTGAGATTCCCCCTCATTTGGTGCACCATTGAGTGAGTGATCGATAGTGGGGTCACTCTGCTCCAAACTCCCGCTACTTCCATTGAGTGCTCACCGTGGGGACGGTGGTAACACACCTTCAATAGGGGTTGGCTCAACTTGGGTGCCCAAACTCCCAGTCTCATTGCCAAGTCCTTGGACTCATCTTTCGAGTGTACGGGACGTGGTCGCAGCGATAACTATGGCAACTGCCGCACCACTCCCAATGGGTCTATCTCCGGAGAGATTTTGAGGACTCTCCTGGTCCTTCCATCAATCGTTGTTCGTGCATCACCGATTCTGCATGGCTTCTTTGCATATCCAACTTCTCCTTCGCAGCAATGGGATCTTTGTCTTCATCACTTTGTGAGAGTGCATCGACGTGAGGATGAGTGTGCTCCGAGTTCAAAGTGAGAGGACATATATTTGCCTTCTCCAAAGGCACGGGTTTGCTCTTGACTTTGTCTTTCTCGTCCGCCTTTATGATACGGAGGATATCTATGCGATTCTCTTCATCAAGAGTCTGTCGTGCGGTGGTAATCCATAGGAATTGCATTAATTCCTCTTCCTCTTCTATAAATTGGGCGTCAACCGCATCCCCGGAGTTGCTTAGCTTCCATGCCCTCCATTCACGCAGACGGCGTTGAATATCCGGATATACGGTGAGTACATGATGACATCATCATCTTGTTCTTGTCCTTCCTTTTTGAGAATTGAAGGTAGCATACTCTACTTCTTCTTCTTCAAAGCAAAGATCAGGGTGGGTGGAGACACAACCCTTTCAAAGCAGGGGATTCTCATTGTCTCGCTACTTCTTTTCTCTCATTGCTCGTCCACAACGGGACTTCTAAGTGCCTCTCACGATCACCTTCAATGCAGACTTGGCCGTTTTGTCTACGATTTTCGGAGACCGCACTTCCTCAGCTAGCCTCTCGGGGGTTTTCTCCGGTGAGTTGCAGATTCAATTTGTCTTGTCAAGCTTTGAAAGCTTGAAGATTCTCTTTCTTCTTTTTGTCCTTACCGAGAGGAATTTTTGGTTGGATTCCTCTTCTTCAGGTTCTTGGGCGGCGGGGCGAGCATCTTTCTTGGATTGAGGAGCCGCCTTTCTTGGCTTGACAATCCTCTTCTTTCGATGGCTAGGAGAAAGTATTTAGGCTTCCTTCTCCGCCTCGGGCCGCATGGGCGGGAGACACTACTGCCTCGGGCAGGGTGACTCCTACTGTAGGCAAAAAAGTGCGTCCTTCTCCTTTCTTTGCAGGGGCAACTTTCTTCTTTGCAAACTGCAGGGGTAGCTTTCTTCTTGGGAGGAGGCAGCTTGTTTCCTCGGGGTCACCTGATTCCCCCTCACTTGTGTCGGCCCTCTTCGCATGGGGTCTCTTCCGGGCTCCAAAGATTAGCCGAAACATCCTCTTGTTTACATGGAAGGGCTTCCCATGTTGAAGGGGAATTCCCTTCACTTCCATTAAATGCCCAATCACTAGGCCATAGCCGAGTGATCCTCCAAAAGATCCATCCTCCTTGAATGATTTATTCGCAACGTTCGGCAGAGGTCAGATACTTTAATACGAACTTCGGCCGATTAACTTTCTTTCCTTGCATGATCACACCATGACGATCAGCTTAGTCTTTGTCGATTGATTGAAAGCGCCAAACTTCATATCCACAGATTTTGAGACGACATTCATCACTTGTGATAGTCGTCCTTCAACAACTTTTTCTCAAGCGTGTAGATGACCTTCGCGAAGACACTCGGTTTGGCTACTTCTTTCCATGCGCAGCCCAAGTCCACATAAGCTTCGTATATTTCCTCGCATACCCTCCGATGGTAATAAGCGGTTTCGGCAAGATCCTTACCGGTAGAATCATGATGTCCTTGTGGTGGACGGAGGACTTGATACCTTCATCCTATACCTCGGCATTCACATAGAAGCTGCGCCACCTCTTCCGGTAGGTGTGCTAGTACTCCAACGTAAGAAAAGGTTTTAGACCGGCCTTTTCCAAAGATATCAACTATCTTTTTCACTAGGGTTACATCGGAACCCGCTTTATCATTCCTTCAAAATCCATAGAGGAGCCTCGAGTGGATTTGCTTTGATAACTTTGCAAAATCGATCTTCGGTGCCATTTTTAGAAGTTTCTTCCGATTGAATCTTGGTGAATCGATTTGAGAACTTGTAGGGTTTTCGAGAGAGAAAAAAAAACTTGCTTTCTTTTGTTTGGGAAGATGAATAGTTTCGGAAAAGTGTGTGAAAGAAGATTGAAAACCGTATATAAAGGTTATGAAAGGACGGGTTTTTGGATTTTGAAAGTTGATCAAGATCAACGGCTCAGATTTAGCACGTCACACTGCATTTAATTGCTCGCATTAATGCGGCAGCATTTATATCCAATCATATGCTTATTGCAGCTTTTGATCGCACCCGTCATTATTACTATTTGACGTCATCCTAAAAACATTCCCGCTTATTAAAAACGATGCGTTTTTGTCACCGAAAGCTCATAAATGACTCAGCTTACTCAACAAATGACTCAACTCTTTCTCTCTTTTCGTATAGTGACTCAACATTCGACTAACTCGTCTGGTGACTTTACGATCTGGTGATTTACTTGGATGATTCATGAGATATGTTCTATTTTCATCTTTTCACATTCCATCTCTTCTTATTGAGTCTTCCGAGTGTCAACTCACTCAATTAACCCTAGCTCCCGCTTAAGCTCTTCAAATCTTGATTCACATAAAGGTTTGGTGAATATGTCGCCTAACTGTTTATCGTTGAGATATATTCGACGATGTCTTTCTTTTCAACATGATCACTTATAAAATGATATCTGACATCAATGTGCTTTGTTCTTGAATGCAACATAGGATTCTCGAGTGATTGCAATAGCACTTGTGTTATCACACATAATGGAATCTCTTTTTCTTCAATTTCATAATCTTTTTGTTGTCTCATCCATAAGACTTGGGCACAACAACTTCCCACAACTATGTACTCGGCTTGTTTGTGGATGTGGCTATTGAGTTTTGCTTCTTGCTAAACCAGGAAACTAATCTGTTTCCAAGCATTTGACAAGTACCTGAAGTACTCTTCCTGTCAACTCTACATCAAGCATAGTCGAGCCTCGAGTAACCAATAAGCTTGAATCCACCTTCCTTTGGATACCATAACCCAACTTATTGGCATCCCTTCAAATATCTTAGGATTCTCTTAGTGAGTCATATGGCTTTCTTTTGGTGCGATTGGAATCTTGCACATACACCTACCGCAAAGGTGATGTCCGGCCTGTTCTTTCATTAAGTAAAGCGTTGATCCAATAAGTGCTCAGTATCTTGTTTGATCTACAACTTTACCATCCGCATCCATGTCCATCTTGATGATGTATTCATTGGTATTTTCACGAAGACTTCTCTTCCATACCAAATTTCTTCATTAAATCTCTGGTGTACTTTGTTTGACTTATGAAGGTTCCATCCTTCATTTGTTTAACTTGAAGTCCTAAGAAAAATGTCGCTCTCTCATCATGCTCATTTCAAATTTGTCTTGCATGAGATTTGAGAACTTATCACACAACTCTTTATTTGTGGATCCAAAGATGATGTCATCCACATATATTTGAACAAGCGAGATACTCTCCCCATCTTGAATTAAAGAGTGTTCTATCTACTTTGCCTTTGGTGAATCCATTGTCGAGTTAAAGCGAGACAATGTGTCATACCATGCTCTAGGTGCTTGTTTCAATCCATATAGAGCTTTCTTGAGTTTGTACACCTTATCTCCAAGAGTCTTACGCTCAAAGCCTGGAGGTTGCTCAACATAGAATTCTTCTTCCAACAATCCATTTAAAAATGCACTTTTCACATCCATTTGATATACAATGAAGTTCTTATGTGCAGCATAGGCAAGAAACATCCTTATTGCTTCTAGTCTTGCAACGGGAGCAAATGTTTCATCAAAATCTATTCCTCTTCTTGGCAATACCCTTTGGCTACCAATCTTGCTTTGTTTCTTACCACAGATCCTTCCTCATTCATCTTGTTTCTGAAAACCCATTTTGTGCCAATGACATTTTGATGGGTTGGTATTTGCACCAATTCCCATACTTTGTTCTTTTCAAATTGATTCAGCTCTTCTTGCATGGCTTGAATCCAATGTGTGTCTTCCAATGCTTGGGACACATCTTTTGGCTCTATTTGGGAAATAAAACAAGTGAACATTGCTTCTTGTTGAGCTCGGATCCGGTTCTTACACCATCTCTCACATCTCCAATGACTAGTTACGTGGATGGTCTCTCAACCATCTCACATCAAGGTTGAAGTAAATCGGTGGGTTGATCGTCTTGCATTTTGTGTTTTCTTGAGCGACTCTTTCATCATCATTTAGCCGCAGATTTTCCAATCTTTGAGACTCAAATTGTCTCATCTTCATCTTGATTGATTGCTCCACTTGGCTTCAACATAGGGACTCTTCGCATAATTGGTGATTCAAACTTATGAGCTAACTCTTCAATATCTTCTCCATTCACATTGGGCTCATCAAAAACCACATGAATAGATTCTTTACGTGACCATAGTCCTCTGGTTTAGTACTCTATAAGCTTTGCTTTCGGTGAGTATCCTAAGAAGATACCTTCATCAACTTTAGCATCAAAAGCCTTTAGATTATCTTTGCCATTGTTGTGGATGAAGCATTTACATCCAAATAATCTAAAGTACCCAACATTTGGCTTTCTTCCTATCCAGATTTCATAGGAGTCTTTGTCGGTGTGTATTAATCATGCACCTATTTTGAGTAAAGCATGCAAAGTGTTTATGGCTTGACCCAAAATCTCTTAAAGTCAAATCGGCTTCACTAACATGGTCCCGCAGACTTCCTTGAGAGTTATGTTCCTTCTTTCTGCTACTCCATTCGATGTGGAGTCCTTGCGCAGATAATTCATGAGCAATACCATTTTCAACACAATACTTCGAGTTATTATCCCATCTACGAACTCGGTTCCTCTATCGAGACCTATCTTTATGATGGTTTGACTCTTCTCATTTTGAACTTACCTCATCACCGAGGTAACTTCGCAAGGTTTCTTTCTTTTTGCACATAAAGATTGTCCATGTATATCTTGAATAATCATCCACCCCAACTAAAGTGTATTTCTTTCCACTAATGTCCGGTTGGTTCAACAGGACCAAATAAATCCATGTGCAATGATGCAATATCCTTGTTGAAGAAGGACTATGCTTCTCTTTGAATGATGATTTGATCCGCTTTCCCATCCGCATGCATCACAAACACTTTCCTTCTTGTACATTGAGTCCGAAATCCTTCCACAAGATGACTCCTTGCAAGCTTGTTGATTGTCTTGAGGTTCGGATGACGAAACTTCTTGTGCCTACTGACTAACTTGATTCGACCGTGCTCTTTGGCCGACTGACAAGTGCTAGGTGTGGCAATCGACCGATTTACCACATACATATTCTTTTGTTTGGATCCTTGCAAAGACTATTTCATTTGATTCAAGATCTTTAATTTGGCACTCTCCCATATTGAATCCAACATTGTAGCCCTTGTCACGAGTTGGTGATGCTTGAGTTGAAGTTGAGGCCTTCAACATATGCAATGTCGTGATTTCTAATACATTTTTCTTGATGGATCCAGTGCCTCTTATTTCTCCTGGAGCTTCATTTTCTCCAATATGACTTTTGCGCCTCCGATCTCCTTGAATTTTGACATGATTTTTCTTGTTTCTGTCATATGTCCGAACGACCACTATCCATGTACCAGGTTCCTTGGCACTCAACATTCCTTGAAGTCGCAATCAAGGAAATTAGTTTTTAGGTACCCATGCTTGTCCGGGTCTGAGGGGTTAGTGTTGTAAGATGATCCAACCAACCTATAGCCAAATGACTTGACTCTAAGAGGTTGCCATCTATTTGTGCCATAATCATAACTCACTTTGGCAAATTGCTTGGGGCTTTAGGTTCATACAATGTCTCTTTTGTATGTATGTCCGTGTGTGTGTTTTAGCAATTGCCTTCTTTGGGTAGTTGTGATATTTAGGCGTAGTGCATGGGTGCATATGTGTGTCTTTGATGATAGCTCTTTTGCCTTTGGAATGACCTTTTCTTTGAGTTCTAGGTCTTTGCCATTTAGGCTTGTATTCCATAGGTCTTTTTGCGATATGTCACATTATTCCAATCGCCTTAGCTTGGGTAGTTTCTACCATTCCCATCATATGTGTTTCTTTGATAAAACTTCCTGGGGTTTTTGGTAGCTCTGTTTATTCTTTACGAGTACTTCTTATTTGGAGTTTCTTTGAGGAACTCACTTTGGATTTCTTCTCGGCTATCCTCTCAAAGATACTCAATCAATTTGTTTTTCTTTTCCTTTATATCCAAGGCCAGTTTGTTTGTGATTGTGCTTTGGAGTAAATGTGGGTGCAACATTTGGTGTTTTGGATTTTTGAGATGCTTCATTACTTGAAGATCCTTTTTCCAAAATCACTCTTGAGTTTGACTGTGTACAAAGGAATTGAATCCTATGCCTGTCTTATCTCCACATTCTTTTTGGCTCATAATAAGGTCATCCAATGATTTAGATGCCTTTGTAAATGATGCAATCACATTTTGAGATCATTTTCCTCTTTTCTATAGCGGCTATCTCTGCTATTAGTTTAACATTCTCGTCTTGACTCTTTGTTCTCATCAACTATGTGACTCGGAGTACTCGGCTCCTTAGTCAGTTGTGAGTTTTGGCTTTTTGGGTTGTTTTCCCCATTTAATAGTGTGTGTGAGGATTTAATGTGCTCAAAGTCTTTCATCATTTTGCCTAATGAATCATAAAGATCAGTGGGTGATGAAGTGTGTGTGTCACAATCACTATCACTAGAATCTGAGTGAGATGAGTTAGAATGTACCTCATCTTCTTGGTCTGGTTGATCTTGTTCTTTAGCCATTAGACAGATCATTGCTTCTTCCTCAGAATCACTTGAGTAGTCAGCTTCACTACTTTCTGAGTCTGCTGCTTCTTTAGACTTAGCTGTCTCAGCAGTCTCTGCAGCCAACATAACCTTTTTCTTTTCCTGTCTTCTTTCTCTGAAGACTCTTCTTTCTTCTTCATTCCTGTATTTATTGACTACTGGATATGGACAGTCAATAGCAAAGTGTCCTGGTTGTCTACAGTTCCAACACAGGTTCTCAGCTCTTTGATCAGCTCTTTCCGTTCTTGGGTTATCAGCTCTCTGATATTCAACCTTTTGATGCTCATCTCTCTTGGGTGGCTTATCTTCCCTTGACTTGGAGGGAGCTGAATGTCTCCTGGAGGATTCACCCTTGTTTCTTTTATAGTTCTTGTTGAAGAACTTGTTGAATCTTTTAACCATCAGGGCAATTTCCTCCTGGTCAATGGCTTCCTTGACCTCAGCTCTCTTCCCATCCTTGACTATAAGTGCTGCTGTTTTGGGTACAACTGTCTCCTCTTGATCTTTTCTTCTCAGCTCAAACTCATAGGCTTTGAGGTCTGAGAATAGCTCATGATTGGATGTTGTTGTGAGGTTCATTGAATGTCTCAGAGCCATGACCTTCATTTCCCATTCAGCTGGGAGGCTTCTCAGAATCTTCATACACATTTCCTTTTGTGTATATTCTTTCCCAAGTCTGCGATAATTCATTTGTGATTTCAATGAATCGAGCATCCAATCGATCCAAGGTTTCACGCAAGCATTTTAAAATTTTCAAATTTCTCGTACAACAACGAACAATTTATTTTCTTTAATTTGCTCAGATCCTTCACAAATTAAAGTTAATTTATCCAGGTTTGTTTTGCGGTTTAGATTTGACTTTGTTGAACATTGTTTTGTCCAAGGTTTTGTAAAGTATGTCCTTGGCCACATTGTCCAAGTTGTATCTTTTTTCTCGTCCTCGTTTGTCCATTGATCCTTGGTTTCTCAACCAGGGCTGGTCTTGCCTCAACAAATGACTTCTTCTCCTTGTTGGTGTGGGTCGCTCTCCGATTTTGTGTTCACTTTCGATATTTGTAGTGGCCCATCCTCTATCACTATCCACATTTCATCATGTAAAGCAGATAGATGAGCCTCGCATACGAATTTTCCGGTCATCAATAGTGAACATGGGAATGCGTGTCAAATTTGCTTCCATGATAATAACTTTTTTGAATAAAAGAGATGATTTTTGAAAGAGCAAGTGTTAAAAATTTCTTTGAAAGATTGGAGATCTAGTTCAAGAACCGGTCTGCGGAAGGCTCAATGAACAACCGCTTCCGATACCACTTGTAGGTCCCAAGAGGTGTGAGTAAGGTTTAGAAGGGGTACCTTACCAACTTTTTGATTTTAGTCCTTTTAAAATATTACGAGTTAAACACGCGGCTAAGTCCTTGAGGGATGCTAAGTTAGTTAATCGTAGAGTTAGCCACTCAAGGACTCGACAGAGCCGTTGATAGAATAACTTAGTTGTTTAGTCTAAACCTTAACTTGGCTATGATGAGTTTTTCAAAGTGGAAGACTTAACACCCTTAAATTTGATTTAACTTTGTTTTAACACTTGGTTTTAGCACTTTGTTATTTATCAGTTGGATAGCAAATTATCAGCAGATATAAAATATGTGTGCATGAATGTAAATATGCTGAAATGTAAATGACACAAGTAAATTTTATAGAGGTTCAAGATGGGGTAATTCTTCTACTCCTCTCTTCTCCAACTCCTGGAGGAATCCACTAAGTAATGATCGAGTACAAAGTGGTTATCGGCCTAGAGACAAGTTTTGATCACGCACGGTGACTTGCTCCTTGGACTCGATCGGGAGATGCCTTGGTCACACAAACGTGGCTTCTCGTCCGACTCGAACTTCTTGACATGCCGCCTTTGCTACTTGACTTACTTTCTCAAGCTTTTTGGATTTGATCACGAAGCCCTCCAATAACTTCAGATTGGTTCGACCTTGAACCTTCCTACAATCCTACTTGAAAAGTAGACCCCTTATGATTCTTCAAAAGTTTCCTCTTCAACAGGTTTGAAGTTGTCTTTCCTTCATAGCTTGGTGTTGGATTGATTCCTTCGAGATTTAGGCTTGAGGATTTTGCTTGAATAACTTGAGAATATTTTGCAGGTTACGATTTTAATAGTGTTTGATTTTCGGTATGCAAGGTTCAGTAACCTTTTCTCAAATGTGATTCCTCGGCCTTTTATAGTGAACTTTTCAAAAATCGCCCATTGAAGAGATAGATCGATTTTCAAAAAGCCACTTGAGTTTGTTGGCTTGTCTTGTCGCGATCCTTGATGTTGACATTTCCTCGTATTTAATGTCTTGCAAAGATTGCGGCGTCTCGATACTTGGTGCGATGCTTCCCATTGGTTTGTTCCTTTTGCACACAACCGGGACTAACACTTTATCTCGACAACTTTAACAAGTTACTATTCGAGTAACATTCTTGACTTTTATCAACGGATCTCGTTGATTGTCTTGACTTGATGCAATCTTTTATTCCTCGGGTGACTTTGAGTTAGTTTCCAATCAATGGATGACTCATCGTCACTTCAACTTGAGACTTGGCTTGAGTTGACTTGATCGACTCTTCATACAATCGTATCACAACTGATACTCCTTCAGTTGAGTCCTTGATCTTCTTTCTTGGCCATACTCAGTTGTTCCTCAGCGGAGTCTTCACTTCAGTCTCTTAATTGACTTCTTGTATTCCCAGGCATAGCTGACTTGACTCAGCTTGTTCACCCTATCTATTACAATATAAATTACAAAGAAAATGGGGTGCCAACTTTCTAGTTTAAGTTTTACATAGCATTCATCAAAATCTACAAAAAATAATTTCCCAACAGATTATGTGCCTAAGGTTGCTCCTAAAGATGTTGGAAAAAGACTTGTGGGGTTCACAAATTTATTTCTTTTTATTTTCTTTAATTTTGATTTTTTCCTTAGATTAAAATACTTGATTTTCGGTCTCTTCAATAAAATTGGAATATGATGTTATTATAGCCTAAGTGTTTGAGCTTCAATCCCGAGGAATATGACATTGTTTGCCATTATCCTATAAACTACACTCGTACACTTGCGAGTTAGATGAACCAAAACAATTTTTGGCGAACAAGTATTTGGCGCCGTTCTTGGGGATTAATTGATTAGATTCTACTTAGATATAGTAATAAATAGTTCAATCTTAATTGAAACATTTTTGTAAATATTTTCTTTCTTTTTATTTTCGATTTTTTTTTTTTTTATTTTTTTCTTTTGGTTCGATTTTAACATTGTTTTTGTTTAGTGCGGATAGTGCATGATCACGCGTCCCAGATCCACCAGCCCAATTCCCATTGATTTGGAAATCGAAAAGACAACCAAGCAACTAAGGAAAAGAGCCAAAGCAATAGCGGATGAGACTAATCCAAACGCAGTGGAAAATAGAAACAATGAGGAGTGCCCACCAGGGGGCGTCGTAAGCGGAATAGTGGAAAGACCGCGAGAAGTGCGGTTAGGGACTACTTCCCGGCCCAGAGGTAAGCCAAACTTATGGGGGTGTGGCCCATCTCACGATCAATGCAAACAATTTTGAACTAAAACCGGCATTGATCCATATGGTGTCATAAAACCAGTTTGGGGGTAGAGCCATTGAGGATCCAAACGTGCATCCGGCGCACTTTCTAGAAATTTGCACATCTTGTTAAGATGAATGTGTTTCAAGATATCATTCGATGCCGCCTTTTTCATTCTCTATGCGCGATAAGGCTAAGGGATGGTCATGCTCTTTAATACCACCACGGTTTCTAGCCAAATACTTTTCCTCCAAAGAAGACGCCTAGGTTGAAATCTAAAATCGCCTTGATTTAGGCAATTAGATCTTTGAGCCACTATATGAATCATGGGATAGATACCGGGAATTGCTAAGGAAGTGCCCTCAACACGGATATCCCGACTACCAACAGTTCAAGATTTCTATAATGGTTTGATTGGTAACACAAGAATAATTATAGATCCGATCCGTGCACTACTAGGGAAATATCCCGAGGAGGCACTAGAGTTACTAGAGGAGATGGCAAACAATAGTTACCAATGGCCATCCGAAGGTCGACTGTCCGACGAGTGACATAAATTCAAGATGAGGATATGATCGCCATACTCACAGAACAAATATCCATGCTAAGTATGAAACTGGATGCGATGCAGCAAGTAAATTCAAGGGAGGTAGCAGTGGTTGTAGAAGAAGCAAATTTTGTAGGGCAGCAAGGGTACAGCTACTACAGAAATAATCAGACACAACCTTACTGCAATCCAAGGTTACCAATGAACAGAAACCATCCTAAGAAAAAATGCTAGCTTCATTCATCGGAGAAACTCGAGAGCGATTAAATCAAGATGAAGCCAAGATAGAAAGAATCGAGGATCGGTAACTCAATTAAATACTAACATGAATGATAGATTGAAATCTTTGGGAAAAGCAGTGGGGCGGAGATAGCTACATCATACATGGCCAACACCAAAAAGGCAAACTCCCAAGAGCCAAAAAAGGACACTGGGAGAACAATGCCAAACCATTCGCCCGAGGAGTGGAACAAGTTGTGAAGGTCCAAAGATGCCAATTGATCAAGAAAAAGAAGCAATCGAGGAGCAGGACACGGAAGAGAAAGTGACGCCACCCCCCATGGAAAGAAAAGGTAAAATTTGCTTTAACTATTGCAAAAACCGAGGTACCTATCCCTTTCCCGCAAAGGTTTGAAAAAAAAAAATTAGATGGTCAATTTCTCGAATTTTTGGAAATCTTTAAGAAAAATCAAGTTAATATACCATTTGCGGATGCACTTGAACAAATGCCAAACTATGCAAAATTTCTTAAAGATATCATGGCAACGAAAAGAAAAATCTCGGAATATGAAATGGTTAAACTAACAGAGGAGTGTAGTGCAATTATTCAAAGGATGTTACCTCAAAAATGCAAGGAACCGGAAGTTTCACGATTCCATGCGTAATTGGGGAACAACCTTTGATAAAGCACTATGCGACCTAGGTGCAAGCATTAACTTGATGCCGTTACCAATATTTCGAAAATTGGGACTAAGCGAAGTAAAGCCTACGACAATCACCCTACAATTAGCGGACGCTCGCTAACATATCCAAAAGGAGTGATTGAAGACGTGTTAGTCAAGCGGAGACAAGTTCATCTTCATAGTAGACTTCGTCGTGTTAGAGGTGGAAGAGGACCGAGAGGTTCCATTAATTCTCGGGAAGACCATTCTTGGCCACAGGTAGAGCACTTATCGATGTGCAAAAAGGTGAATTAACATTGCGAGTAAATGATGAACACGTATTATTTTCAATTTACAAGGCTATGCATTTTCATGAAAACGTCGAACATTGCAACATGATTGATATGCAAACCCCATGCATGGAAGTTGAGTTTGAACAGTTGTGATGAAAGACGCATTGGAATGGTGCTTAACTCACTCGGTGGAATCCCAAGGTATGTGTTTGGATATTACTAACAATGAGGTTATCGATTTTGTGTTTGCTTAGATTCATTGGATGAGAAAATTCAAGAAAACGGCGATCCGACAATCCCACATGATCGTGTGAGAGACACGGCCAGAACATGCGACGCATGCCTCTAGACGCACACGGTCGTGTAGATATACACAGTCAAGCCGTGCATTATGTAATTGGAAACCTCCAGGCACACGGTCGTGTGACCCTACACAACCAGACCGTGCGACAAGATAGGGCCACTCACACGTCCGTGTGGCCTCACACCTGCAGGCCGTGCGTGCATATTTCAACATCCAAAGTCCACACGATCGTGTGGTCTCACACAACCCAACCGTGCGACATGTTTTTTCAAATTTGAAAGTTCGAAAAATGAACTCCCGGGTTCTCCAGAACTTAAACCTCTCCCGGACCATCTCAAATATGCATTCTTAGGCGACAACGAGACCTATCCGATAATAGTTTCCTCTTCTCTTACTGAAAATCAATTAGAAAAACTATGCATGTCTTAAGGGAACATAAAGCGCAATTAGATGGTCAATTTCTGATTTAAAAGGTATAAGCCCTTCGATTTGCATGCATAAAATAAGAATGGAAGATGATTGTAAACCTTCTGTGCAACATCAACGTAGACTTAACCCAATTATGCAAGAGGTCGTTAAGAAAGAAGTACTTAAATGGCTAGATAATGGTATAATTTTTGCTATATCGACAAAGAATTGGATAAGTCCAGTACAAGTCGTCCCAAAGAAGGGAGGAATGACAATAGTGAAAAGTGAAATAAATGAAATTTTAGCTACTAGAGTTGTTACAGGGTGGCGCATTTGCATTGATTATCGTAAATTAACTACTGCAACTCGAAAAGATCACTTTCCCCTCCCCTTTGTGGATCAAATGTTAGATCGCCTTGCAGGTTATGAATACTATTGTTTTCTCGGATGGGTACTCGGGGTATAATTAGATTGTGATTGCTCTAGAGGAGCAAGAAAAGACAACATTTACATGCCCTTATGGTGTGTTTGCATTTCGTAGGCTACCATTTGGGCTATGTAATGAACCCAACATTTCAAAGATGTATGATGGCGATATTCCATTGAATGATTGAAAACATCATGGAAGTTTTTATGGATGATTTCTCGGTTTTGGTAGTTCGTTTGATCATTGCTTGCACAACCTAACCCTTGTTTTGGAGAGAGGCAAGGAAACGAACTTAGTATTAAATTGGGAAAAATGTCATTTTATGGTAAGAGATGGCATTATACTCGGTCATCGTGTTTTTCCGCAGTCCTGGAAGTCGGACCGAGCAAAGGTCTTTGGCAATTGAGAATCTTCCACCCCAAGGAATGAGAAAGAAATAAGGAGTTTTTAGGACATGGGGGTTTCTATAGACGCTTTATCCGATATTTTTCCAAAATAACCAAACCCATTTCCCACTTACTTGAAAAAGATGTACCTTTTGCTTTCACCCCGATTGTGTATAGGCATTTAAAACACTAAAGAAGGCTCCGTGATCTGCACCAATTTTGATCACACAGAATGGAGTCAACCCTTCGAGATAATGTGCGACGCGAGTGACTATGCGAGAGGTGCCGCACCAGGACAAAAATGCAAAAATCTGTTTCGTGTTATTTACTACGCAAGTCAAACTTTGATCCGGACAACAAAATTACACCATAATCGAAAAAATATTACTAGCAGTGGTGTTTGCATTTGACAAGTTTCGGGCCTACTTAATTGGGACAAAGACAATAGTCCATACGAGACCATCTTTTGGTCAAATACCCATTCGCAAAGAAAGATGCAAAATCGATGCTCATTCGATGGATACTCTTACTACAAGAGTTTGATATCGAACTTCGCGATAGAAAAGGGTGTGAGAACGTGGTAGCCGATCACCTCTCACGATCGGAACAAACAACTCACGAAAAACACGACAGGCACAACAATCAAAGAAACATTTCCGGACGAATTAATCCTGATGGCCGAAAAAACCATCCCCTGGTACGCTGATACTGTCAATTATTTAGTAAGCGGGGTTCTACCACCAGATGTCACATATCATGCTAAGAAGAAATTTCTTCACACTTCATACTCAAATTTACACCAAATTTCAAATAATTATAAGGTAATGATATTTTTCTACTTATTATTCAAGTTTCCTATATATATATATAATTCCCAATTCACAAGCTTCTTTTAAATATTTTATTTTTACAAATTATTTCATTTTAGTTCAATTTATTAAAATTACATATTAATTATATAATTTTATTTAATTTAGAAAACGAAGGGGTCGAGGACTAGGACTTTTATTGTTCATTTTTCTACATCAAATATCCGCCATTATTATGGTAGGGATTTCTATATTATTTGTCTTTATTTAATATTCAATGATTATACTTCATTGATTGCAATATATGTCAAGAGAAAATAAATTCATATAAGCTAGGGGCCATGAAAAGGGTCCGAGATCAAACGTATCTTCGGGGTGAACCCGCTATATGCGAAAGAATCGCCGTCGAGGTCGAGAAAAAGAGGAAATTAATAAATTTATTGTTGGAATTATGTGAATGCTTTACATGTTATATTAAATCTTCGACAGTATATCCCTACTCAATGAGATGAAGTTCACCCCTATTATTATCATAACTTTCAGATTGAGGGACCTGGTTGAAGATATGATATTGTGGATGGTGGAATAAATTATGCTATATTTATATTTTGATCGGACTAAATTTTGGATTTTGTCTTTAATTTTTCGGTTTATGCTTGGAATAATTGTTGGATATTTAATTTGGAAGATGTATTATTATTATTATTGTTATTATTATTATTATTATCATTATTATTATCATTATATTTTATTTTAAGAATTAAATATTCTAAAGCAACTTTTTGATAATTATTGGGATCACTTTAATTTATAAATTTGTGTTTTCTTAATAATAGTTTTAGAGTACTTTAATTTTGTAAAATTGGGTCGTTACAAGTGGTATCAGAGCAGGTCTATGTTTCTCTAGGCTTGTTAAGAAAAACATTACTAAAAGTTAGACTTGGTATAAGATAAAATGGTGTAATAACATCCATCTCCGTCATATCTTGCCGATCTCCTCAAGGTATGAAAATTATTAATGCAAGTTACATTATACAATTGTATTAGTATGTTCATTTATGTCATGATGTATTTTATTATGATTCCATTTTACTATATTCTCGCTTTAGAAATATAATACAAGTTTATATGTTAGATGAATAGAATCCTTGTATCCTTTAAAAAAAAGTACAGGAAGAGGAACTTGAGAAAGATTCATAGTTTTAGAAGACTTAGTGTCTTGTAAACTTTATGGATTTATTAATAAATCCATTATCATTGATAGAGATGAGGAGTGAGACATATTGTCTATAGTTAGAGATGATTGGCTAATCACCATTAGCTTTACATTAATTCTCTAATCATTATTGTTATTTAAATTTTGGTTGTTGATTTTTATTTTTAAGCATGAACCCGGTTATTCTTTAGGATTACATGTCATGATTTGGATTATGATAAACGTATGTGAACTATCAAGTCGATAGATGCAAAAAGTTAATCTCTTGATTTTAGTTGTACAATGAATTTGATTAAGTTTTTACTAATCCTATGATGCAAGGCTCAAGTCTAGGTTTGTTTTGATGGAGGCCTAGAAAGGACTTTACCACAATCCAAGTTAAACATTCAAGTGGTATAATTAGCCTCGTATAGAATTTGTGATAAGCAATTGCTATTGACTTTCATGTTTAATTACGTGCTTGCACGCCTAAAGCTTATAATAATTTATGTGTTGGTGTAAATTAGATTGTTATTCTTGAGTTGGTCGACATTCTTGTGTTATAGGCTTATTCCCAAATTAAGGTGATAAGGTTTACCTAGTTATAGTTGAACCACGATTATAGTGTTTTTCTTGATTAATGTTTGAGGATATGGTTTACTCTATAAGGTTTGAGTTATTGTATACCCTTTTTCCTATGAGGTTTGAGATATTGAACACAAGATTTTTCCCTATAAGATTTGAGTCATTGAATGATTTTTCCAGTCCGGAAGTCGACCGAGCAAAGGTGGTGGCAATTGAGAATCTTCCACCCCCAAGGAATGAGAAAGCAATAAGGAGTTTTTTAGGACATGGGGGTTTCTATAGACGCTTTATCCGAGATTTTTCCAAAATAACCAAACCCATTTCCCACTTACTTGAAAAAGATGTACCTTTTGCTTTCACCCCGATTGTGTACAGGCATTTAAAACACTAAAGAAGGCTCGTGATCGCACCAATTTTGATCACACCGAGAATGGAGTCAACCCTTCGAGATAATGTGCGACGCGAGCGACTATGCGAAGAGGTGCCGCACTAGGACAAAAATGCAAAAATCTATTTCGTGTTATTTACTACGCAAGTCAAACTTTGGATCCGGCACAACAAAATTACACCATAACTGAAAAAAATTACTAGTAGTGGTGTTTGCATTTGACAAGTTTCGGGCCTACTTGATTGGGACAAAGACAATAGTCCATACAGACCATGCTGCGGTCAAATACCCATTCGCAAAGAAAGATGCAAAACCGATGCTCATTCGATGGATACTCTTACTACAAAAGTTTGATATCGAAATTCGCGATAGAAAAGTGTGTGAGAACGTGGTAGCTGATCACCTCTCACGACTGGAACAAACAACTCACGAAAACACGACAGGCACAACAATCAAAGAAACATTTCCGGACGAATTAATCCTGATGGCCGAAAAAACCATCCCCTGGTACGCTGATACTGTCAATTATTTAGTAAGCGGGATTCTACCACCAGATGTCACATATCATGCTAAGAAGAAATTTCTTCACACTTCATACTCAAATTTACACCAAATTTCAAATAATTATAAGGTAATGATATTTTTCTACTTATTATTCAAGTTTCCTATTTATATATAATTCCCAATTCACAAGCTTCTTTTAAATATTTTATTTTTACAAATTATTTCATTTTAGTTCAATTTATTAAAATTACACATTAATTATATAACTTTATTTAATGTAGAAAACGAAGGGGTCGAGGACTAGGACTTTTATTGTTCACTTTTCTACATCAAATATCCGCCATTATTAATGTAGGAATTTCTATATTATTTGTCTTTATTTAATATTCAATGATTATACTTCATTGATTGCAATATATGTCAAGAGAAAATAAATTCATATAAGCTAGGGGCCATGAAAAGGGTCCGAGATCAAACGTATCTTCGGGGGTGAACCCGCTATATGCGAATCGGCGATCGAGAGAAAAAGAGGAAATTAATAAATTTATTGTTGGAATTATGTGAATGCTTTACATGATATATTAAATACTGACAGGTATATCCCTACTCATCGAGATGAAGCTCACCCCTATTATTATCATAACTTTCAAATTGTGGGACCTGGTTGAAGATATGATGTTGTGGATAGTAGAATAAATTATGCTATATTTATATTTTAAAATAATTATGATCGGACTAAATTTTGGATATATGTCTTTAATTTTTCCGGTTTATGCTTGGAATAATTGTTGGATATTTAATTTGGAAGATGTATTATTATTATTATTATTATTATTATTATTATTATTATTATTATTATTATTATTATTATTGTTATTATTATTATTATCATTATTATTATCATTATATTTTATTTTAAGAATTAAATATTCTAAAGCAACTTTTTGATAATTATTGGGATCACTTTAATTTATAAATTTGTGTTCTCTTAATAATATTTTTAGAGTACTTTAATTTCGTAAAATTGGGTCGTTACAAGTGATATCGGAGCGGTCTACGTTTCTCAGGCTTGTTAAGAAAAACATTACTAAAAGTCGACTTGGTATAAGATAAAATGGTGTAATAACATCCATCTCCGTCATATCTTGCTGATCTCCTCAAGGTATGAAAATTATTAATGCAAGTTACATTATACAATTGTATCAGTATGTTCATTTATGTCATGATGTATTTGATTATGATTCCATTTTACTATATTCTCGCTTTAGAAATATAATACCAGTTTATATGTTAGATGAATAGAAACATTGTATCCTTTAAAAAAAAAGTACAGGAAGAGGAACTTTAGAAAGATTCAAAGTTTTAGAAGACTTAGTGTCTTGTAAACTTTATGGATTTATTAATAAATCCATTATCATTTATAGAGATGAGGAGTGAGACATATTGTTTATAGTTAGAGATGATTGGCTAATCACCATAAGCTTTACATTAATTCTCTAATCATTATTGTTATTTAACTTTTGGTTGTTGATTTTTATTTTTAAGCATGAACCCCGGTTATTCTTTAGGATTACATGTCATGATTTGGATTATGATAAACGTATGTGAACTATCAAGTCGATAGATGCAAAAAGATAATCTCTTGATTTTAGTTGTACAATGAATTTGATTAAGTTTTTACTAATCCTATGATGCAAGGCTCAAGTCTAGGTTTGTTTTGATGGAGGCCTAGAAAGGACTTTACCACAATCCAAGTTAAACATTCAGGTGGTATAATTAGCCTCGTATAGAATTTGTGATAAGCAATTGCTATAGACTTTCATGTTTAATTACGAGGCTTGTCGCCTAAAGCTTATAATGATTTATGTGTTGGTGTAAATTAGATTGTTATTGCGGAGTTAGTCGACATCTTGTGTTATAGGCTTATTCCCAAATTAAGGTGATAAGGTTTACCCAGTTATAGCTGAACTACTGATTATAGTGTTTTTCTTGATTAATGTTTGAGGATATGGTTTACTCTATAAGGTTTGAGTTATTGTATACCCTTTTTCTTATGAGGTTTGAGATATTGAACACAAGATTTTGCCCTATAAGATTTGAGACATTGAATGATTTTCCTTAAAGGATTTGAGTTATTTGAATATAGGGTTATCCAGTGTATTTGAGTGAATGATTTTTTCTAATTACGGTTTGAGTATTTGGGCATATTGAAATATAATGTTTTCTCAATAATGTTTGATTATTGTATTTGTAAGTTGGCAACCAATGAGGTTAGTTATTTGATGAAAAATTGTCCTACTAAGGGTTAATATATTGAATACATAAACAAATTTGGATTTGAGATGGATTTTCCTAATGAGATTTAAACGTAGGATTTACGTAAATTACGTTTTGAGTATGTAAGGTTTCCTTATTTAAGAGTTTGGTTGTATTGAACATAAGATTTACCCTAACTACGATTTAAACTGTGAGACCAAGGGTGAGTGACTTATTTGCTCACGGAGCAAGAGCGATTGATAAGAGAGTTATTTTGGTGGCGAAGTATGAAAAGAGATATTGGAACTTTTGTGGAAAAATGTATGACTTGTCGCAAGTTAAAGCCGGACACCAAAGACCATCTAGTTTGCTCAAACCATTTGACATCCAATAATAGAAATGAGAGCACATAACTACGAATTTTGTGGTAGGGCTTCCACCATCATCGGGAAACAAAGTTGTTTGGGTTGTAGTAGATCGGTTAACAAAGTCGCTCATTTCTTACCCGTTAAGATGACGTTCAAAAGTATGGAGCGATATGCACAAATTTGTGTTGAGGAGATAGTGATACTTCATGGAGTTCTGTGTCAATTGTTTTGCATGAGAGATATGCGTTCTACTTCTAAGTTTTGGAAAAGTCTATAAAGTGCCTTGGGAACAAAACAAAACTTTAGTACGGCTTATCACTCACAAGCAGATGGACAATCGAAAGGACTATACAAATGTTGGAAGATATGTTGAGAGCATGTGTGCTCGACTTAGGAAGTAAATCGGAAACATTATTACCCTTGGTAGAATTCGCTTATAACAACAGTTATCAAACGACTATTGGGATGGCTCCATCTGAAACGTTGTACAGAAGAAAGTGTAGATCACCATTATATTGGAGCAAAGTTGGTGAAAGAAAAATTTTGGGGCCTGAATTAATTCGACAAACTATTGAAAAGATAGCTATGGTACAAGATCGAATCAAGATGGCTCAAGATAGACAAAAGCCGTATCTTTGATAGACGGAGAAAACATATATTGTTTGATGAAGGAGAAAAAGTATTTATGAAAGTAGCTCCTATCAAAGGTGTTATTCGATTTGGCAAAAAGGGAAAGTTAAAACCGATATATGTCGGACCATTTGAAATCCTTACACGAGTTGGAGATTAAGTCACATCGTGAATTATAAGGATCTAACAATCAACAATGACTTAACTTACGAAAGCGCGGAAGCTATTTTGGAACGCAAGATTAACCATTGGAGAAATAAAGATGTTGCTCTAATCAAAGAAATACGGTGGATACGTCATGGCATAAATGAAGCTACTTGGGAGCGTGAAGAGGAGATTCGTGTCAAGTACCGAAAATTTTGAATTCCAGGTAAGATATCGAATTTCGAGGACGAAATTATATTTAAGGAGAGTAGAATGTGATAATCCATTTTTTTTAATAAATGATTTGATTAGAGGTTAGTAGAGGGGTTATGTTAGGGGTTAGTTTAGGGGTTTAGTTTAGGGGTTATTTTAGAGTATTTAGGGGTTACTATTAATTATTATAAATATGTATAACTTCATACTCAAATTTACACCAAATTTCAAACAATTATAAGCTAATGACATTTTTCTACTTATTATTCAAGTTTAGGATATATATATATATATATATAATTCCCAATTCAGAAGCTTCTTTTAAATATTTTTTTACAAATTATTTCATTTTAGTTCGATTTATTAAAATCATATATTATTTAATGTAGAAAACGAAAGGGTCAATGACTAGGACTTTTATTGTTCATTTTTCTACATCGAATATCTGCGATTATTAAGGTAGGAATTTCTATATTATTTGTCTTTATTTAATATTCCATGATTATACTTCATTGATTGCAATATATGCCAAGAGGAAAAATTCATATGAAAAGGGTCCGAGATCAAACGTATCTTTGGGTGAACCCGCAATGCTATATCACGAATCGCGGCGGTCGAGGAAAAAAAGAAAATTAATGAATTTATTGTTGTAATTATGTGAATGCTTTTCATGTTATATTAAATATTGACAGATATATCCCTATTGAGCGAGATGAAGCTCACCCCTATTATTATCATGACTTTCGAGGTTGAGGAATCCGGTGAAGATATGATGTTGTGGATGGTGGAATAAATCATGCTATCGCCTTGTTGTAATCCTTTTCGGTTCTCCTTTGACTCGTCGACGCGACGTAATGTAATAAAAAGTTCTAGCTATTTCGGATCCTATGGCATAATCAAAGCGTGGATTCATGTTAAATCTTGATTAATTATTTTCTTACGTGATTCATGTGTTCTAGTTTTTGAATGTAAGTGCTTATTTTTAATTGTCGATTATCTAATCAATAATTTGCATGTCATACTTGTTAGTTGTTAGTTCATAATCCGGGAGGTGAGTTCTAGCAAGATGAAAATCAAATTTAGACATAAATAGGGTAATGTATCGAGACTACTTGTTTGTGGGGAGTATTTCAATTCAAAAATCATTTGGGAGTTAATAATAGTTGTGATGCATCGGGGAGACAACAATTATTATTAATTTACTATTTATGCGCCACGGGAAAGGAAATAGACTAACTTTAATTGAACCCATATAATTGCATGAATTGGTTTTGTGAAACATTAATTGAATTTAATATTGAAGAAGCATGTTGAGATTATGCGCAAGGGTTGCCTTCATATTTGTTGAAAATACTTGTGGGGTTCGAATTTTTTTTTACTTTATTTTTAATTTTTGATTTTTATAAAACTCTTGATATTGATTTTTCGATAAAATTAGATACGATGTTATTATAGCCTAAGTGTTTCATATTCAATCCCGAGGAATACAACCTTGCTTGCCATTTTTCTATAAAGTACAATGTACACTTGCGGTAGTAAGATCCAAATATATTCACGAACAAGTTTTCGGTGCCGTTGTCGGGGATTGAAAGATTCTACTTAGATATAGTAGTAAGTAGTTCAATATTAATGGAAGCAAGATTTTTTGATTTTTTTGTAAATAGTTTTTTTATATTTTTCGATTTTTGATTTTTTTTTTATTTTTGATTTTTTTCCTTTTGTGAATTGTAATTTTTTTATTTTGTGTAAATAAATTTTTTTATTTTGATTTTTCCTTCTTTTGTAATTTTTTTATTTTGTTTCTAACATTGTTTTTGTTGAATGCGAGATCGAAATCTTTGAAGACATAAGTAGCCCAAATCGCCAAGCTGCAATTGGAGGCCAACATCAAAAGGGCAAATTCCCAAGCGATCTCGAACTTAATCAATAAAATAATGCAACACCATTCTTCCGATGGATGGTACGAATATGAGGGTGAAGAATTTCAACCAACACGGTTCAACGCGGTGATGTTAGAAATCAAGTTTGGTCAAGACGTAAAACTTAGCGCTTTGCGGGAGGCAAACCAAAAGACGTCGCAATAAACTCGGGGGTAAAAAAAGGACATGACAAACGCACACGGGTGTGTGGACGCACCGACCCGACCGTGCGACTCGCTCCTCCGGTTTCCAATTTGTGGACGAGTACGCGTCATTCCGAGAACTATCCAGGTAAATACTCTTTCGCGTTCCTCTTTCTTTTGATTATTTTCTCATATGTTGGACGAAGCATATTTTAAGTTTGAGAGGATTGTCAAGAATGCATAAATTAGTAATGTTACATTTTACATTGCATTTATGAGTACATGTAGAGAATAAAAATTTGAATTAAAATTTTTCAATTTTTAAATCTTTTTTATTTGAGCACGTTTAATTGCTTTTGTGTGAATTAGGATTAGAATTCGAAAATAGTACAAGACTTTCGTATGATTTTAAAATGAGCATTTGATTTTATGAGATGACATATTTTTGTGAACAATGCGATGAATGGTTGAGGAGATGTCTTTTATTTATTTGGCATTAGTTAAGAAAATTGGGTATTTGGGCATGATGCGAAAAATAAGCATGTGAGCTTTTATGCCGTTAACTGCTTTATCTTATGTAGTCTTATTTTTTTTCTTGAGTGTGTCATTCATGATTGTTAGAATTCTAGAACGTGATTTGGTATCTTCATTGAAGCGATGTGTGTGCAATTTCGAAAATGATTTAAGAAAATATTTGTTTTAGCCTACTTAGCTTTAAAAAACCTACCTATGAACTCATGATTCCCTAGCCACTTTGAGCCTTAACTTTTTATTCTTAGCCACATTTGGATATTTAAAATTGAAAAAAATGATTTTATCTCTAAAATTTCTTGAGCTTATAGAAAATGAACAAGTTTGGAGGAGACTGATGAAAATTATGAAACAAAGAGAAAATTGACAAAAGAAGGAGGGATGAGCAATGTTTAGGTAAATGAAGGATTTATGAAGCTCGAAAAACAAAGAAAATCTCTCGAAAAGAAGGAGAAAAATCAAGCAAAGTAAAGAAAAGAAATAAAAATTATGAAAAAAATTTGAAAAATTGAGAGTTTGAGGCTAAAGAAAAAAAGAAGACAAAAAGGCATAAGAATGAAAAAAAGAGAAAAAAATGGGTGGAGTTGAGTTGAAAAAAATATATCTTGAAAGAATGAATTTTATGATAAAATTGGGTTGGTGAGTTGCAAGTTTGTGTGCTTAAATTCTATCCGCTCAAGTCAAGTCACTTAATCCATATTTTCCGTATCCTTACCAAAGAGCGTACATTACAACCAAATGAAAGTCCTTTTTATTCTTAAAATGTGCACACTAAAGTGGTCGAGATGTTAGACGATTTGCAAGCTTAAGATACTTCTACATTCATTGAATTGATATTGAGCATAAACACTTACCACACACTTTGAGAGATGCGTGATACCTACTTTCTTGTGAGTCGCGATGTCAAGTACCCGAAAGAGTATCGATTATGCCGAACTTGTGAATGATAACTTCTTGATAATGAATTGCATGGTTTACTTAGATATGGAGTCAAATGAGATTGAATGTTTATAGTGTTCTTGTGTGTTCTTTGTACCCCTTGATATTATTTTTCGTAATTTCTCGAGGACGAGCAATGCTTTAAGTTTGGGGAATTTTGATATGTGTAAAATATACGTGCATTTAAAGGCTTATTTTGATATATAATTGATATATTTGCATATATATATATAGTGTGTTTTACTTGGTTTCCTTAGAAGGGCATGATACTGCGTATTCTTGTAATGTTTTTACAGGAAACAGAGCTTAATTGAAAAGATAACAGTTGGAAGGCCCGAACATAATCGACGAGTGCACAGAGAAGATAAAAAAAATGAAAAAATCGGCCAAAAACCAGTCACATGATCGAACTATGTGGGACCACACGACCGTGTGACCTGACTGTGTAGAGCTACATGTCCGTGTGAAGTATTCGGGAGAAAACAGGGGCGAAACCAAGCCACACAGCCGGACCGTGTGAGACCACACGACCGGGTCGAATGACCATATGAAAGCCACATGGGCCGTGCGACTGACTGTCGTGGATTTTTGTGTCATTTTCCTACCGGAACTCTATAAGTGATCTCTCTAAGCACCTATATAATAAAGGACCCAAGCGCTGCACGGAAATTATAATCATCCATACAACATATAACACACCAAAACACACAAGAACACAAGATCAAAGGTCTTCTGAGAGAGGAGGGCTAGGTGAAGAACAAAACAAGGCCTTTCACATCAATGGAAGCACAAGAGCTTCAAAGGCTTGGAAGGAGAATTCATCCTAATAAGAAGGAGTTTTCTTTCATAGTTTAGATCTCTTATTTGTACTTAAACGATGTCACAATGTTGATTTCAAGTTTGTCTATGAATTTTGTATCAATGTTCGGCTAATCTTTCGGATCTTAGGGCATAATCAAACCGTATTCATGGTAAATCTTGATTAATTATTTTCTTAAGTGATTCATGTGTTCTATTTTATGAATTCGAGTGCTTATTATTAATTGTCGATTATCGATCAATAATTTGCATGTCATACTTGTTAGTCCATAATCCCGGAGGTGAGTTCTAGCAAGATAAAAATCGAATTCACACATAAACAACGTAATGTATCAGGAGACTATTTTGTTTGTGGGAGTATTTCAATTCAAAGATCTAGTGGGAGTTAATAATAGTTGTGATGCATCGGAGACCTCAATTATTATTAATCTACTGTTTATGCGCCACCCGGGAGAGGGAATAGACTAACCTAGGAATTGAACCCATAGAATTGTATGAATTGGCTTTGTGAAATGTTAATTGAATTTAATATTGAAGAAGCATGTTGAGATTATGTGCCTAGGGTTGCTTTCGTATTTGTTGAAAATACTTGTGGGGTTCGAAAATTTATTTCTTTTTATTTTTAATTTTTGATTTTTATAATATCTTGATATCCGGTTGCTTTGATGAAATTGGAATACGGTGTTATTATAACTTAAGTGTTTCATATTTAATCCCTGAGGAATATGACCTTAATTGTTATTATCCTATAAACTACATTGTACACTTGCAGTAGTAAAATCCAAATATTTTTGGCGAACATTAAATGCATCAAGACCTGATATAATATATGCAATAAGTCTTATTACCAGGTATATGAAATGTCCGAAAGAGTCACATTTTCTTGCTGCAAAGAGGATTTCCCGGTATTTAAAAGGTACAGTTGATTTTGGATTGTTCTACAAAAAGGAGAACCATCAAAGTAATTGGATTCACTGACAGCGATATTATGCTGGAGATTTGAATGATAGAAGTACATCTGAATATGCTTTTATGATGGAAACAGGAGCTTCATGGGCTTTGAAGAAGCAAACAATTGTTACTTTATCAACAACTGAAGTTGAATTTGTTACTGCAACAACTTGCGCTTGTCAAGCTATTTGGTTAAGAAAGATTCTTGAAGAAATTCATTTCAAGCAAGAAGGAGCCACTATAATTTACTGTGACAATAATTCAGCAATAAAGCTTTCAAAAAATCATGTTCTACATGGAAGATCCAAGCACATAGATGTTAAGTATTATTTCTGGAGAGACCTCATGGAGAAAGAAGTAATTGATCTCCTTTATTGCAAAAGTGAAGATCAAATTGCCGATATTTTTACCAAATCTCTCAAGTCAGTTGCGTTCCAAAAATTAAGAAAGATGTTTGGTGTTGGCAAGTTAGAATTAAACTGAATGTCTTACTAACTTTTAGTTTAAGAGAGGGAATGTTGAATAATTGTCATTAGGTGTGTGTGAGTGTTGCACTAGCCTAAGTGGGTTAGTGATCATAATTGTCATTATGTGTAAATGGATTGATAGTGGTGATCAATAGTGATGATCAGTTTAGTGGATGTATTATATTAAAGTATGTATTGGTGGTCATATTTTGTGGTTGTAATTCGTTGAGACATTCCCGTATGAGTTCTATATAAGAGCTAAATGTAATGCATCAAATGGTATCATTCAAAAACATTTCCTATACATGTTCTATCTTTGATAAGTTGTAACATATTCATCAAAGACGAGTAAAGATACATTGTTGCGGGAAAAAGGAAGACGTCTGCTCGTTTCCTGCGACTTTTTCTTTATCGTTTCTCAGCAAATTCTTTTTGTTTTTTTGGTAAAAAGAACTTTCTCAGCAAATTCTTCGGGCTCGCATGGTGTAAATTTTCGTAGAATGGACCAAATAAAATCTGGGTTAGTTGCAAATTGCAACTGTGATAATTGATGTTGTATTGAGGGTTAATTGCGCTTTTAGATAATTTTATTGGACATTACACGTTTGATTGCATTAATTGTGGTCTTTTAAGATATGTTAAATTCTTAAGCTATTGTAGGTTCACCCAACTGATTGGAAATTTGGAATGCCTGTGGCCTGGGACTCTAATGTGGACTATAGGTTAATTAAATTTTATTTTGAAATCATATTTATGTTATTCAATTTTTACTGAAAATATCCTTCTTCTTTTTCCAGTTTTTAGACATCATCAATACACTTAACCTAAATTTCCTTTTCACAAAGCTACTACCAACACATAATTCAAAATTTTGGATCCCATATAATTCTTATTATTTTACACATATCATAACATATTCTCATTTTTCAAGTTTATATATTTTCTGTAATGGTCCGCCTTCCAGGTCGAAGGTTGTCCCCACAAACCAACATGAGTTTTTCCAACGCGCTTTGTCCTCACTCACGCCGCACCGCAAAGCGACTTTCCAGGAGGTCACCAATCCCACAATTGCTCCGCGCCAAGCACGTTTAACTTTGGAGTTTTTATGAGATGGGCACGAGAAAAGAAGATACATCTTGTTGGTATGAGTAGTACCTATCAAATCTTTTAAGCTCTCCTCAACTGTATAGTAACATACCTATACAGTCTCAGAATCTCCTCTTGTTCGGGTGTGGGATCGGTTCATTCATGTCCCCCTCCGCCTAGAAGCACTGCTAGGAGCTTTTCCTTGTCCGTGCCTTCTTGCACCGGCGATCACTCCCGCCCTCTTCGGCCTCGTGCATCACATTTTCTCGAACGACCCAATTTTATGAAATTAAAGTATTCTAAAATATTATTAAGAAAACACGAATTTATGAATTAAAGTGATGCCAAGAATTATCAAAAAGTTGATTTAGAATTTTTAATTCTTAAGAAAAAAAAATAATAATAATAATAATAGTAATAATAATAATAATATTACATCTTCCAAAATGAATATCCAACAATTGTTCCAAGCATAAACCGGAAAAATTAAAGACATAAATCTAAAATTTAGTCCGATCATAATGATTTAAAATATAAATATAGCATGATTTATTCCACCATCCACATCATATCCTCAGTAGGATTCCTCAACCCGAAAGTAATGATAATAATAGGGGTGAGCTTCATCTCATTTCAAGTATGGATATATCTGTCAATATTTAATATAACATGAAAAGCATTCACATAATTACAACAATAAATTCATTCATTTCCTCTTTTTCCTCTGACTGGTCAGTTCCTGCATATAGCACTGCGGGTTCACCCCGAAGATACGTTTGATCTCGGATCCTTTTCATGGCCCCTAGCTTATATGAATTTATTTCCTCTTGACATATATTGCAATAAATGAAGTACAATCATGAAACATTAAATAAAGACAAATAATATAGAATCCCTACCTTAAAAATCACAGATATTCGATATAGAAAAATGAACAATAAATGTCCAAGTCCTCGACCCATTCGTTTTCTACGTTAAATAAATATATATAAATAATATGTGATTTTAATAAATCGAACTAATTAATGAAATAATTTGTAAAAATAAAATATTGAAAGAAGCTTGTGAATTGAGAATTATATATATATATATATATATATATATGTGTGTGAAACTTGAATAAGAAAAAATAAAACTATTAGTACCTTGTAATTCTTAGAAATATGGTGTAAAATTTATGTAAGTTATACATATTTATACTAATTTATTCTCACCCTAAATAAACTCTAAAATGGCCCCTACATTAAACCCCTAAACTAACCCCTAACTAACTCCTAACATAACTCCTAATTTAACCTCTAAGTAAAATATGATTATAATATTAATAATTATCACAATAAAGGTAATGATAAAAATATAATAAATATAATATGTATATAATTTTACACATAATATTATTAATAATTATTAGTTTAATCAAGATAACAATAATATTAATATTTAAGTGTTCTAATTATTTTTTAAATCGGGATATTACATTTTCAATCTTAAAACATTTACTCAAATATATTATTATGATAGTATCAATTTTCACGTAAATCCAATATAATACTTAAAACCCATTGAAAATGATAGAAACTGAAAATTTATCCGAAAAATAAAACCCAACGAGCTCCCATCAACCTTTCGCTTTTCCATTTTACTGATTTATTTATAACATTTTTTTGAGCAAATGTATTCATAATTTTATTGTATATCTTAGGCTCTAGTCCTCCAAACGTTTTTTTTTTTAAAACGATAGAAATATATTCATTATACTCAAATAAACTTACACGCTAACGACAAATGGCCACCTTGAACATACATACATTGATACATGTCAAGGGGAGAACTCGTCTGAGAGGTAAAACCACCGTAATTCGAGGGAGCAAAACAAGAAACTACTAAAAACACAAAACAAATAAAAACTAAGAACTCTAAAGGAAACTAAACCACCTCCGAAAGGAGGACTAATGCACTCGCAAAGGAGACTACCCAACTCGAACAAACCGCGCAAGACGAGCTACTACACGCACCGCAAGACCGAAATTACGCCCGCCTACGGTTTCCCAAATCAATAGGTAAAAAAAGACAAAAGAAAAAAGAAAAAAAAACAGAAAAATCGAAAAAAAAAAAAAACAAGGAAAAGAAAAATGTCTCTCCCTCACCCGATCTTCAACCGCAACCAAGCAACCCATCACCTACCCGGCTCCAACTCTCCTCTTTGTAGCTCCGACCTTCGACTTGCCTCCACTCTTGATCGGAAAAACCGATCACCTCCTGGGATAACACAAGGGATATACCTTCATTGGCCCATCGTTAAAACATGTGGTTGGGGAGGGGAGGGGATTAAGGGAAGGAGGATATTCTAGTCCTCCAAACGTTACTCAAATATTTTTGAACAAAATTAAACATCGTCATTAATTTCAATATGTCATACTTGGTCAAACATTTTTGCTAAGATTTGGACACTACCTAGTTGTTTTCACATAGCGGAGACATCTCTTTTGTTGTTTCTTTTTCTCATATTTGAATCAACACAAAGTTGACGTTTTCTCATGACGGAATTGAACCAACTGGAGGAATCAGATAGGAGTCATAGGACTAGAATATCAAATTGGACAAATCGTAATAGCCAAAAAAAGAAAATCGAAAAGAAAGTCGATTTTACACACTAAATTAAGCAGCTATGGGTAACGCCAATAAATGTGGATTCTATGAAGCCTCAATAGTAAACTAAAGAATATGACTACTTTGGTTACACATTCACTACAAAAAATATCGTTTCTTTATTAAAAAATCCGTAGGTAAATACTAAAATAATCAGAATTATAGGTAAAATTATTGTAGGTAAATATTTACCTACAAAATCTAAAATTATTGGTAAATACCTACGATATTTCTCTCGGTAAATTTAAAAACTATCGTTGATATGTCGATAGTTTGTCGATATAATTTGGGGAAAACTAATATTATTTATTAAATAGGTATTTTGTAGATAATCAGTAAAAGTGACAAAATCATATCTCTGTTGGTAAATCGAAATTTCTTGTAGTGAGTGATCATTCTCAAATGGTTAAAGAGTGTTTGTTTGTGAATTTTTTTTTTTGTAAAATTTTACTTTCATCTTTTAATTCACCAATGATATATAATTGCATCAACTACATCATTACATTTCCATCTCGCGTCTAATCATGCATTCAAATTTCATTTTCATTTGTTCAAAATAAAAATTTGTTACTATTTCTAACAATATTTTTTTTTTGACAAGAAGAATAATTTTATTAATCAATCCAAACTAGCAATACATCGATAGAAGAAAGAAACAAATGTTAAAAACCATAAAAGATGAAACTATGAAAAATTTCATAAAGATCTAAGTTAATAACAAAAATCACTTAAAGCCTACAACTTTGAAAAATCTATAATACATAGAATATATATGATTCGGATCCGCAACATGTCAAGACCACAATATGATTTATCTTTGTCGAATCAAAAACTTGCTAGCCTGAATCGCTCAAAACACAAAAGACACCGCACCAAGACGGCTACAAACCAAACGCAGCACTGCATTTACGAAATCACAAACAAGAGAAAAATAAATAACATAGATCTACGTAGAAAAACTACTTATTTAAAATATAAAAATAAAAAGAAGTAGGTGGGGTGATTTCAGGCCAAAAATGGCCAAAAATCACCCTTAACAATGAACAAAAAAAAGAGAAGCAAAAGAGAGTTTCGGAGAAAAGGAGAGGGGGGTGATTTCAAGCCAAAAATGGCCAAAAAATCACTCTCTAACTTTTTGTCAACTTGAATATATTTCTTTAATGTTTTATGATTGGCAAATTTTTAGGACATGCAAATAATACTAGACGATGCATATAATCTATTATATATATATAATAAGAGAGTCACTTATAAATAGTATGATAAAAAATTCCGCCTAAACCACTTGTTGAATTTTGTTTTGGTAAAATAGATGTTGACCGACTTTGACCAAATAATTAAGTGATTTTCATTAGTTAAAATTGGAATTAAATTATTTATATAAATTCTACTAAGAGAGTGGATGAGAATAGCATTAGGAATTTCTCAAAATCAATTCCAGGTAAATGAGAAATTAATGCTAGAAATTAGCCGCTTAATACTAGAAAATGGTATGGAAAATGGGAAATATGAGGAAGGAGAAATGCTCCATCCCACATAAGAAAAGGAGGCAAAGTTTTCTCACTTGATATATCCCAAGTTGGACTTATGGGTTTGGGCCTGGGGGCACCCAAATTTTAAAGGGGTGAGGACCTACATGCTTGTGGGTTTGGTTCAAAAGCACGCGCGCCGCCGTCGATCGCTCGGCCGGCTCGGAGTCGGGTCGTGGGTCGAGGTCGTGGATCTGTGGGCTTGGGCTTCAAGGACCTTATTCTTTTGGACCAAAACCTTTAAAATAAATAATTAATTAATTAACGGATTCTAATCGGGAAGTGTCGCATCCAAGAGGCGGGCCGACGCACGGTCCGTGCGTTGGGTTGGGTCGTGCGTCAAGACAAACTCATTCGCATTCGAGCACGCGGGCGGACGCGACGCCATCCGTCGGGTCGTGCGTCAAATTGAAACTTTGTCATTTCGTTCGCATCGAAAGACGGGCACACGCACGAGCCGTGCGCCGGTCGTGCGTCGATCGAAAGGTTGAACATATGTGCTTGTTCAAGTATATACATGTGTTCGAGCTAAAGACATGATCTTTCAGACGGGGCACCGATGCCTATAAAATTCGAACCCCGCAGATGATTTTAGAGACGAAAAACATAAGATATCAGATTCATAATCGAGTTATTTTGCATTACAACACATTAACATTTTCTCCTTCAAAAGGTTGAAAGTTCAAACACTAGTTGTTCATTTGTAGTTTCGGTTTTTGCAAGTCTTTGCTAAATCGAACAAGAAAAGTCGTTGTATCTTAGAGACGAACGCAGAATCGTAAGCACTTTGTATACGGGGCATTTTTTGTCTTGCGGAGAGATCGGGATCGGTGCCTCGACTATGCCAAACACTCAAACACTAGCCATTCCTTAAATAGAAACCTTTTCGATAAATTTTACTCAACAATCGCAAGAAACAAAAAAATTACGTTTTTGTTTAAGACGATGGCTTGATTTCGTTCACTAGCCATTCTCTCGGTGCCGACTTCAAGAGATGGCAAATGAAGATGATTTTGTACGTAACAACTTTGGGTCTATCCCGGTTTAGAAGGAGGACCCCTACCCGTTAGGGAGGAGGAACCCGACAACCAACGGAGAATCGTTGTGGATGCTTGAACGAGCTAGACGACACCCTCTATAACGCCTATAGTTCATTCAAAACATCCACGAGTTGTGGGACTCTTTGGAGAAGAAATATAAAAGCAGAAGATGTCGGCACACAAAAACTTATTATCGGTAAATTTCTCGGATTATAAGATGGTTGACACCAAGATGGTGATTAGCCAAGTGCAAGAAATTCATATCATAATTCACTTACTTAACGAAGGGATGATTCTGAGTGAGTCATTTCAAGTGGCTCCGATTATCGAAAAATTACCGCCATCATGGAAAGATTTTAAGAATTATTTCAAGCACAAGAGGATGGAAATGGGGCTTGAGGATTTGATAGTTCGACTTTGGATTGAGGAAGAAAACTGGGATTGCGAATGGAAATCGGCAAATGTGGGGGTGTGACCACACTTTATGGAACACCGGTGGAGTTTGTTGTATTTTTAAATGTGATGTGAAGGTGTTACCAAAAGTGTTGTGGAACCAAAATCACAATTGCATGAAGTGTTGCCTAAAGTGTTGAAACACTAGAGGTAGACACACGAATAAGTTAAATCCGAAGTGTTACTAAAGATATGATAACATCAAAGGTTACACACCTCGTAAAAGGTGTTAATGTAGTTGTTGGAACTAAGGTCTGAAATCTGTTTGAACGAGATTATAACTGGATTGTTGGGACAATGTTCTAACAAAATAAAAAAAAATGGCCGAGAGCCATAAAAGTTCTGGATACCTTGCATTGAAGCATGGATACCAGAAGTTGGAAGGGGAGCTTTACTTTTTAGCAAACCACATAAAGGAGGATATTTTGAAGTGTGGGGGTGCTTTGGCTAAAGTAGAAGCAACCTAAGAAAATAAATTCAGCATTCTTGATGTAAATGATTGTACGATCATTAAATCAAAAAATGTTGTATTTATTAAAGGTGTCTTTTCTTGGAAAAGGAAAGAAGTAAGTCTAGACATTTTTTGTCAAAGACATAAAACCAATAAACAGTTGATTTCGAAATAGGGATAATTCGGTTGACTACGTGAAGTCAAAGGAAAACCTTGTAGATCCGCTTACAAAAGGTATAAATCGAGATCAATTGTATAAATTGTTAAAGGGGAATGGATTTAAAATCCACAAACTAAAGAATGTTTATAGCGGTAACCCAACCTTGTGAATTGGAGATTCCAAGACCTTGGTTCAATGGGACAACTAAGTTATGAATGTTCAGCTGAACACTTGGAAAATGTGTTAGCTCATTCTCGAAACATCCAAGTGAATGAAAACCTGCTGAATGTGGTGAGGTTAAGTTTAGGACTTTTAATAATTCCTATACCGAAAGGTAGAGTATGGCAGGATACTCTTCAATAGGAGATCACCTATATAAGTGAGAAGTAAAGGCCGCTTCAAAGAAACGCTTATGAATCTAAGATATGGTCCAGGGCCAAAATGGACACAACGTGAGAACAACAAGTGTTAGAATTATTATTGTGTAAGTAATGTTGTCTCGGTTTACACAAACAATTTGAGTAATTCAAGGCATCGCATCACTAGCAAACTAGTAAATCCGATAGTATTTTAGTAAGGAAGGTTCAAAGCCACAAGCTACCTATCCCGATGCAATAATGATTCACGAGACTTTCAAGCGAATCTACATATATGCATGCATTAATTTCATTCATGTGGGGATTGTTGGAATTTTAGTTTGGTAAAATGGGTGTTGACCCAATTTTGACCAAATAATTAAGTGGTTTCCATTAGTGAAAATGGAATTAAATTATTTGTAAAAATTATACTAAGATAGTAGATGAGAATATCATTTGGAATTTTTCAAAACCAATTACGGGTGAATGTGAAATTAATGCTAGAAGTTAGCCACTTAATACTAGAAAATGGTATGGAAAATGGAAAATGTGGGGAATGAGAAATGCTCCATCCCACATAAGAAAAAGAGACAAAATTTGCTCACTTGATATATCCCAAGTTGGATTTATGGGTTTGGGCCTTGGGGGCACCCACATTTTTAAAAGGTGAGAACCTACATGCTTGTGGGCTTGGTTCAAAAGCCACGGCGCAGCGCACACAGATCGCCGCACCCGCCCGTCTCACGGCCACCGCTCGGCTCAGCTCGGCCCGGCCAGGCAGGGCCGGGCGTGGACTTGGGCTTGGGCTTCAAGGCCCTTATTCTTTTTGGACCAAAAACCTTTAAAATAATTAATTAACTAATTTTTAATTAATTAATTAACGGATTCTAACTAGGAAGTGTTCGCATGATCCGTTTGGACGCACAGTCGTAAGGCCAAGACGAACTCGTTTGCATCCGAGCACGCACGGCGGACGCACGGCCCATGCGTCAAGTCAAAACTTTGTCATTCCGCCGCATCTGAAAGACGAGCACACGCACGGCCGCAAGGCCGATGTGAAAGGTTACAGATCACTGCTCAAAGTATAAACAAGTATGTTTGAGCCAAAAGCCATGATCTTTCCGCACGGACACCGATGGCTATAAAATTCGAACCCCCGCAGATGATTTTAGAGACAAAAACATAAGATATCAGATTAATAATCGAGTCATTTTGCATTACAAAGATATTGACATTCCCTCCTTCAAAAGCTTGAAAGTTCAAACACCAGTTGTTGTTGTAGTTCCGATTTTTGCAAGTCGCTAAATCGAAAAAGAAAAGTCGTTATATCTTAGAGACGAATGCCAAAACCGTAAGCACTCAGATACGGGCGTTTTTGTCTTGCGGAGACTTAATCAATTCAGGCCTCGACTAAGCCAAACACTCAAACACTAGCCATTCCTTAAAATGAAACCTTTCCGATAAATTTTACCCAACACCACTCTCCTAAAATAGTAAAGTACAATTACAAGCATGTAACACTAATTTGGTAATTCGTAGGGGTGGTAATGAGTGACACGACACGATAGCACGATTACCTAACATGATACGATTACAAACACGATTACAGAGACAAAAAGCACGATAAAGCATGACACGATATGACACGACACGATAGCATGATAGGAACACGAAATTGAAAATTAGTTTAAAATTACAATTATTGTTATTTTACAGATCAAATAAAATAGATAACACGAAAACACGATAGTGTAACACCTAAACACGACACGATAACACGATTTGCCACCCCTAGTAATTCGTGGATTAATTCTCGGAATATAGATAATACCAAAGCATTATATAAAAATTAACTTTCCAAATCAGTATATGTGATCGCATTAATTATTGTATTTGTCATTTATTTTTCTTTTTTAAAATTTAACATTTTTTTATCTATTTTGACGTATAATATATCAAATTAATGTTCTTTTTACGATCTCGAGTTTGATACCCATAGTGTATATATAAAATAAAAAATACAAATATTTTTAAAAAATATAAGATATATTTACTCAAAATTTTATTTTGTAATGATGTTTAAAAATTATGCATCGGGTGTAATGAATTTTGGCTATTTATAATATATAGTTGTTACTTGAATTTAGTTCATTTTTCATAATTATGTACAATTGTATTTAAGTTGATTACATTCAATTAAAATACTTATTTTAATTGCATATCAATTTGCACATACAAATAGCTTTCAAGTAAAATTGCATCCGAATTACTACTACAATATTGGAAAAAAATATGACACCAATCTTCATAATTATTAAGGTTCTAAACATGACTAAAATACAATGGGCAATGAAATTGCATCTTGTGTAGTTTTATGAAAAATCACCTTATTTAATCTTGAACATGATGGCTCAAAAGCTACCTTTAAAACCGTAGGCAAGTGCACCTATCATTTTATAGTATAGATTATTGAGTACCGAGTGTCATTCCCGCGAGGATTGTAAGTACTAATAATTACCGTCTTTTTGTTATTTAATCTAACAATTTTGAGTTTTTGTTTGATGAAAAAGGAAAACAAATTATAAATTGCAAAAATGAAGGAAGATTTGTAAAATAAGATATCAAGAGATAGAAATGTGTTTGAATGTAAATCCCTCTAGAATGTTTTTGTGATTTGACAAGTTAAAAATACAACCGTAAGCCCTTAAGCAAAAACCAACCTCTTTTAATAAAATCTCATGTCTTGTGGACCGTAGAAATTCCCAATTTAAGTTAAACCCTTTCTCAAGGCGAAAAACTTCTAATCTCAAGTTGATTAATTGAAATCTCTTTCTAGTAAAACCTCCACGACAACATTATAACGATTTGTGAATTCCCATATTAGGTTTGACCCTAATCCAGAAGATTTATGTCGTCCTATATCTAGGATTGCATGCAACTCTTTTCACTTATATAGGTTCTATTTCACCATGAATCTCTCGATTTCCCGGATGAAAAATAAACTTCAAATCAATATTGCGCATATATCAATTCGAATGAACGAAGCATAATATAAGTGAATCACACAAAATATGAAGATTTTATTAAAAACATACACACTTTAATCACAAATCCATTCTAGAGTTCATTACATTCAAACACTAGGAGTTTAGCTACACATGATTTTGATCAAAGAGAATAAATTACACAAGAAGATTTAAGTATTATACACATGGTGTACTTATCTTTCTCAAAATCTCAATTGACTTCTTTCTTGATTGATGATGTTGCTCCAAGCCTTCTTTCTCCAATGTTGCTACAAGCTTACTCCTCCAAGACCTCTTGATCTCCAATGTCTAATGAATTTAATGAATCTATGAATCTAATGAATTCAATGTATCTTGAATTAATGAATGATTCCCCCAACTCATACTCTTGGCTTTTATAGACATTATTTTTGTGCAAGAACACATTAATAATGCCATCCTTTGTTAAACAAATGCTCCAATTCATTGTTGGGTTGGTAAATTCTTGTATTCAAATGATAATTGAGGGAATATGGGGACATGTTGTAGCAAAATAGGGTGTTAAAGGTGTACAAAAGTGGTCAAAAAGCTTGGTTGGTGAGTTTTCCATAATTTTCGCATGGAAAAGTTGCAAAAAAGTCCCCCGAACACGGCCATGTCGCCCGACACGCCCTGGCCGTGCTGCTTGAATTTTGCTGAAAATTGGTCTGACATGGCCATGTCAGACGACACGGCCAGGCCATGTCGCACAACATGGCCGTGTTATGCGACACGGCCAGGCCGTGTTCAAGTCGGGTCCAAGCATAAAAATTGTGATTTTTCGCCTGTTTGAACATGGCCGTGTTGCCCGACACCCCTGGCCGTGTTGGACCAAAAAAGCCCCAAAATGACGCGCTTGGCTTGGAATTTCGAGCGTATTTGCGTTCTTAAACTCCCCGGTATGTTTTGACATGAATCCATGGTCCGAAATTCACCAAAATTAGCCCCGAATGGTCAATCTACACCAATAAAAACACCTCACAAAAAAGAGTATAAACAATATACAATCAAAAACTAACGAAAGTAACAACAAAATAACTCAAATTCTACTCAAATATACACATAAAACATGCATAAAAAGACCCTTATCAAACCACCTCCAACTTTGAACTTTGCTTGTCCTCAAGCAAAACATTATATCAAAAAGAGGGATTCAATAAATCACAACATACAAAGATGATTTTTTTTTTCAACATATTGAACATAAGCAGTCAAGTTCTTGGCCTTCTCAACCTGAATTAACCATTAAGTAAAAACATAGTTTTGTAAAGCGATCATTGTCAAGAAAGATCAATATCACAGCATTATTCGACTTGAAATCATCACTCCACAAATACTGATAGTTATGAACAACTTCAATTCAATAACGCCATGAAAATACAAGAATTCAATGGATCATAGTAGTTAGCTTACTAGTCATATAACCAAGCTTCTTGAACTTTATTGGAATGAGAAGTCAAGGAGTATTCATTCTCCTCTTTTTTTTTTTTCGTTCTTTTTTTTTTTTGGGACCTTTCGAGACATGCTTCCACTAGGTTTATATTTTGAATTTCTGTTCAAACACTCCTAGGGTGGTTTTCCATACTCATATTCGTGTCGCCGTTTTACGTAAAAGACAAACATGGGGCTCATGAATGCTCATAGTTACTAAGCAACAACAAAAGAGATGAGTATAACCTCGATTGGCCCGTTTTTTTTTTTTTTTTTTTCTCTCTTTTTTTATTTATCGGAAGAAGCTTGGTTTAACAACTAGTTAACCACTACTAAATCATGAGTTCTCGGAAGTTCATAGCACTAAGTATCGTCGTATATGCCTTAACACATCAAGTATTTATGGTGTTGGAAATCTCGTCAAAATTTAGCCCGCATCCACGTCAATCTATCCTAGACAATCAATTGTTTCACACTGAAAACACAAATTAACAAGTTATTGACTAGCAAACATTTAATTTGTTAAAAAAATCACATCTTTTGAAAACAAACACACAAGCATTCCGAAAATGTTATTGTACCCACCTCCAACTTTAGGATTCACATTGTCCTCAATGTGAAAGAAAGAAATGGACAAACACACACAACACACTAAAAAAAATTAGAATGATATAAAAGAGGTGGAAAAAGAAAAATACGACCTTACTACAATAGTGGAATCGGTGTTGGGCGATCATTGGGTTGTTTTGGTACGGGACCTTCAACTGCATCTTCATACCTAATCAAAGTTAAGCAACACACAACTCGAATACCGTGAAATCTCAAATATTCCCAATTAGGACAACCAAGAAGATGTTCAAAAGTTTTTTTTTTATTTGAAAATGACTCTAAGGACTTGTGATTATTTTGAAAGAAAATAAAATAAAAAAATAAAAATGAATGAAAACAATTGCACACAAACATCGGGTTGCCTCCCGGGTAGCGCTTCTTTAACGTCAGATACATTTGGACCATTTCACCTAAATGTGAAGATTTAATCGGGCTGAGCCTTGAACTTATGAAAAAATTTATCTCTTTGAACAACATCGCCACCCGTATCGATTTTCGAACAATTGACCTTCATGGTCCTATTTTTCTCGCATATTATTCTCAAAATGGGATTTATCTGTGGAAACTTTTGCACATTGAACATCACATACTTTCAAGGATTTATTAGAAGACATATCAAGCAAAGAATCATTTATCCTTGTCTCAATCAAGTTTATAGGAAAACAAGTATCATTTATAGGATTTCTCAAAGGAATTTTAAAGATAACTTGTTCACCCCTACTCTCAAAGTAAGCTTTCCATCATGCACATCAATGAGAGATTTAGCCGTAGCCAAAAAGGAACGCCCTAGAATTAAGGGAACTTCTATATCATCATACATGTCAAGAATAATAAAATCAATCGGGAATATGAATTTATCAATCTTAACTAGCACATCTTTAACAATACCTCTAGGATGTTTAATCGATTTATCGGCTAATTGAATGTCCATCCTAATAGGTTTAAGTTCACTTAATTTCGCATGTTTGAATGTTTCATAAGACATCACGTTGATACTAGCTCCCAAGTCGGCTAGTGCCTATCAACAGTAAACCATCAATTGTGCAAGGGATAATAAAGCTTCCTCGGATCATTAAATTTTTTGGTAGTTCATTGGAAGGACATTTATCATTCAATTGAACATTTGATAATTTATTAAGCTTATTTTCACTAGGAATGATGTCATTAAGATCCCTAACATGCTTTGAATGAGGGTCAACAAATGGAATATTGGCATTTAATTGTTTGAAAGAATCAAGGTACTTACCAAATTTGTCCTCCCTTCTATCTTCTTCTGCCGGTTAGACTCGGTAAGGGATCTTGGGCTTGTATTCGCAACCTCCTTTTTCATGAGATTTTCTTTGGGCATGTCATCCTCCACGATTTTGCATGGCGGCATTGGCATAATCATGCTCATGTGGAAAAATGATGGTGATTGCCTTTACGTGCTCCCCTCAGGTTTGGCTCGGTATTACCCGCAAACTACCTTGTGGCCTTTCGGAAATCATCTTCTAATCGGCCAATTTGATTTTCTAGATTATGGATAGATGCCTCTTGATTTCTCAAGGATGTTTCCACCACCGAATCGGGTATCAAGATTGATTGCACAAACTTTGTTATAAGATCTTCCAAGTTAGGCTTACCTTGATTTGGCCGAAACCGAGACGTGTGTAGATCAAGATTGGGATTAGGTCGTGGTTGACCTTGGTTTCCCCAACCGAAATTAGGATGTTGTCTCCACTCAAGATTATATGTGTTCTTTGTAAGGATTACTTGGGTAATTTCGCCTTGATTCCCAACGTAATTAGCATGTTCAAACTTTTTAAGGTATTGTGTGGGCGATCCCGATGATTATGCAATCCTCCGCAAGTTTCACAAGATAAAACATGCGGTGGTGGTGGTTTAGGAGCCGCTAGAACGCGTCGATCTTTTGGGTCAAAGTTTCGACATGTGCGGCTAGTGTAACCACTTTGCATCCGCATTATAAACGCCCACTGCTCATTAGGTTTACTCGCATGATTGCCATTGATAGCCATTCATGGCCATTCCTCTATCGATCTTGGGCAACTTCTCGGTGTTTTATTGTTCAAAGTTCCCCAGCCGTACCGAGATCAAACATTTGCCTTGTTGACGAGAGTAGCCCATTGAAAAATGTTTGGACTTGCATCCAAATAGGAAGACCATGATGTGGGCATTTCCGCAACAATTCTTTGAATCTCTCCCAAGTGTCGTACAAGGTTTCGTCATCTTCTTGAGTGAATGAAGAGATTTCATTCCTCAATCGTGCAGTTTTGGCTGGTGGAAAATATTTCAAAAGGAACTTTTCGGCCATGATGTTCCACGTTGTAATCGTTCCTTTGGCAAAGTATTTAGCCATTGTTTAGCCCGTCCCGAAGAGTAAATGGGAATAGGCGTAAACGGATGGCATCATCAGAGACCCCATTGATTTTGAATGTATCGCAAATTTCGAGGAAATTTGCGATATGATTATTCGGATCTTCGTCTGGTAGGCCATCGAATTGAACGAATTGTTGCACCATTTGAATGACATTCGGTTTGATTTCAAAATTATTGGCGGCAATAGCGGGCCTTACGATGCTAGATGACGTGCCGTCCATGGATGGTTTGGCATAGTCATACATAGTTCTTTGTTCATCCTCCATGACGAAATCTTTACTTTCGTTAGTATCCTCTTCGTGGTCTGCGTGTTAGTACTTTTCCTCGTGTTGCTACCGGCGGTGTCGCACTTCCAAATTCGGCGACGAGTAGGCATACACTGCTGTAAACAAAGAGGATAAGTATAAACCAAGACTTACAAAGATAGATAAAAAGAAAGATAATGGTAAAAAAATAAAAAATAAAATAAAAAAATGATTAAATTAACAAAAATAAAGCGTTCTTAATATTACAATCCCCGGCAACGGCGCCAAAAACTTGATGGCTCAAAAGCTACCTTTAAAACCGTAGTAGGCAAGTGCACCTATCATTTTATAGTATAGATTATTGAGTACCGAGTGTCATTCCCACGAGGATTGTAAGTACTAATAATTACCGTCTTTTTGTTATTTAATCTAACAATTCAGAGTTTTTGTTTGATGAAAAAGGAAAACAAATTATAAATTGCAAAAATGAAGGAAGATTTGTAAAATAAGATATCAAGAGATAGAAATGTGTTTGAATGTAAATCCTCTAGAATGTTTTTGTGATTTGACAAGTTAAAAATACAACCGTAAGCCCTTAAGCAAAAACCAACCTCTTTTAATAAAATCTCATGTCTTGTGGACCGTAGAAATTCCCAATTTAAGTTAAACCCTTTCTCAAGGCGAAAAACTTCTAATCTCAAGTTGATTAACCGAAATCTCTTTCTAGTAAAACCTCCAAGACAAAGATTATAACGATTTGTGAATTCCCATATTAGGTTTGACCCTAATCCGGAAGATTTATGTCGTCCCTATATCTAGGATTGCATGCAACTCTTTTCACTTATATAGGTTCTATTTCACCATGAATCTCTCGATTTCCGGATGAAAAATAAACTTCAAATCAATATTGCGCATATATCAATTCGAATGAACGAAGCATAATATAAGTGAATCACACAAAATATGAAGATTTTATTAAAAACATACACATTTTAATCACAAATCCATTCTAGAGTTCATTACATTCAAACACTAGGAGTTTAGCTACACATGATTTTGATCGAGAGAATAAATTACACAAGAAGATTTAAGTATTATACACATGGTGTACTTATCTTTCTCAAAATCTCAATTTAAAGGTGTACAAAAGTGGTCAAAAAGCTTGGTTGGTGAGTTTTCCATAATTTTCGCATGGAAAAGTTGCAAAAAAGTCCCCCGAACACGGCCATGTCGCCCGACACGCCCTGGCCGTGCTGCTTGAATTTTGCTGAAAATTGGTCGACATGGCCATGTCAGATGACACGGCCAGGCCATGTCGCACAACATGGCCGTGTTGTGACGACACGGCCAGGCCGTGTTCAAGTCTGGTCCAAGCATAAAAATTGTGATTTTTCGCCCTGTTTGAACATGGCCATGTTGCCGACACCCTGGCCGTGTTGGACCAAAAAGGCCCCAAAATGACGCGCTTGGCTTGGAATTTCGAGCGTATTTGCGTCCTTAAACTCCCCGGTATGTTTTGACATGAATCCATGGTCCGAAATTCACCAAAATTAGCCCCGAATGGTCAATCTACACCAATAAAAGCACCTCACAAAGAGTATAAACAATATACAATCAAAAACTAACGAAAGTAACAACAAAATAACTCAAATTCTACTCAAATATACACATAAAACATGCATAAAAAGACCCTTATCGAACACAAATACATAGTCTTCATTTTATTTTCAATGACTGACTCAAGTATGATATTTTTTACTTCATCAATAAAAAAATATTGTATAGTATGATGTTATTTTAAAATTATTACAATATTGGGAGATAAAATTAATAGTTACATTACAAAAAGAGGCATCATAGATATACAACATGTGTATTGCACGGGGTCTCATCTAGTAAGATAAAAGATTGAACCCACTCGAATTTTGGAAGGGGCAATTGTTTTTTTTTCTAGATAAGGACAAAATGCCCAACATTCTAGCAAAATGGACATTTTTACGCCCTCGGTCCTTTTCTAGGACATTTTACGCATCCGTCTCTTTTTCAGGACATTTTTATGCTCCTTTAATTTTTCGGATTTTTTTACGTTATTGTTTCAAGCTTGTTTCAAACATATTTCAAAACGTTTCATCTAGTAAAATTTCCGTGAAAACATCGAAAACACATAAAAACAACTAATAAATAATAGAACAACATAAAAAATATATAGAAACAACCTCGAAACAATATAAAATAAACACAAAAACAAAAAAAATAAAAATAAGTAAGAAAAATACATGGAAAAAAACGAATGCAACATGGAAACAATAAAGAAACATCATAACAACATTAAAAACAGTATAGAAACAATCCAGAAACAATATCGAAAACACCACATCAATAAAAGAGTTTTAAAATAGGTAAAACTACATTAAAATACTGAAAACTACATGAAAAACAAAGAAACATCATAACAACAGTAAAAATGCTATAAAAAAAATAACCCAAATATATAAAACAACACATGAATAAAAAAGAGCGTAAAAAATAAGTAAAAGTTGTATTGAAACATCGAACAACATAGAAATAACCAAGAAGCAAATAGAAACAACATCGAAACAACAAAATAACATATAAAACAATACATGAACAAAAACAATCAAAAAAATTGTAAAAATAAAAAAAAAATGCAGGAGCGTAAAAAAAAAGAGTACAAAAGTGATGTGGGCGTGAACAGTGGGGATTTTTCCAGAAAGGAGGATATATGGTGGAATTTCCCCTTTTTTTTAGGTATTCTCCTGGATGGTCTAACGGTTAGTTTGATACGGATACTGACCCCGAACCCAACGGAATGTCTAATACTTCTTAGGGGACCTATTAATACTTTTCAAAGTGAGACTACTAATAAATTTTATTAAAAACCTAATATTTTTCGGGGGAATCACTAAATCCCTTTCAGGGGAAAACTAATCTTTTTTAGGGGAACTACTAATAAATTTCACGAAGACTACTAATATTTTTTGTGAGAAAAACTACTACTTTTTAGGAGGGTATTACATATTTACAAGTGAACTACTTACTAATACTTTTTGGAAAGACTACTAATACTTCTCAGATGGAAATCTAATACATATCAGGGCTCTGATGATATTATATCACTGTTAAATATTACAAAAATAAATACTTTCAAGTGAACTATGTACTAATACTTTTCAGAATGATTGCTAATATTTTTCGTGGGGAGTCCTAATACCGAGTCTCTGCTAATAAAACAAAAACACTACCAGGTCGGTTTTGGGATCCATCTAACGGATTTTGACCAGTTAGACAATCTGACAGGAGTTTTTGTCTTTTTTTAAGTACAATGGGGGATTAGGGGTGACATTTTCTGACACGACATGACAACACGACACAAACTTGACCGAATTTACGAGAGCAACCCAAGGACGAACATGAGAAACCCAAACCTGAACATGACTTACACGAACCTGACACGAAGTTATCAATTTATCTAAAAAATAAAATATCTTAAATTTTATTTATTTATTTATTTATATATTTTGAGCGTAACCCGAAATTGATTTGAAGCTAAACATGAAAATGACTCGATAACTCGAATTGCCACACCTATGGGGGATATTAGGAAAGGAAACATGCGTGCTAATATGAGATCAAACTTGAGTCAATCGTCCTGACAACTCAAGGGGTTGTATAGTTTTCATTCCAATGAGAAAAATCATTTTCTATCTCATTGAAAATTGTGCAAAAGTGAAAATATGTTTGGTTATAAGAATTTTGATGTAGAATTTATTGGCGCTTAAAATTTGAAAATATGTTTGGTTTAGAATGTTGTTTTGAATTTTGCTATTATAAATTGTGATGAGATGATGATTTTTATGCAAAATATATAAGTTGTGGGATCCAGATAAGTGATACTCTTGGTAGAAAAATAATAATATATAATTAGATGAAACTAGTCGTTTTGGGACCCTTATTGAATATTTAGTTTAGAAAAATAATTTATATGGATGTAGTGGTAGTAGTAGAGTATTGGGCCCCCAAATATGCAATATAAGATTAAAAATGAGTATGTAGTAGTGTAGTGGGTTCCACTAATGTAGTATATGCAATATAAGATTAAAAATGAGTATGTGTGTGTGTGTGTGTGTGTGTGTGTGTGTGTGTGTGTGTGTGAATTTAAAATATAGAGTTGAGATTGTAAAATTAGAAGTTGGAAATAGAATATTTCTAATGACATTGAGTAAAATAAATATGATTTACATATTTCAAACAAGTAAAAAGTTGGACAATCTCTAATGAGATGGAAGCTATGCAACTCTCAAGCTTCTACCATCGAAACACAAAGTTATTCTCGTGAAAAGAGGGATAAATTTGTTTCAAAAAGATTGCTCATAAAAGTGAGTTTTTCATCTCATTTTGTAACGTTATCAATACATGTAAAGGGAATTTATCATGACATAAAAGACGATTTTAATCTCCAAAGACATTCTCCCTATTTATTAGATAAATTAAGCATATTGTTGGGAAAAATCGGATCCCACATTCATCCCCAGGGATAAGCGAAATAACCGAGAAATAAAATGGAAATAACAACAATCCACAACACAAGAATTTACGTGGAAACTCCAAAACCGGAGAAAAACCACGGGCCCACCAAGAAAGAAATTCCACTATGTGAAATATTTTTACAATCACACGACATTCTCTCTCCCGACCCCAAAGACCCCACACTCTTACAAACCTTTGACTAACTCACACCTCTCTCCCAACTCTCCATACTAGAGAATACAAGAAAGGAATTTAACTAGAGTCAAACCACAAAGATTAAAGTGTATTTGGTGGTGCAATTAAAACCACACCACACATGGGTTCCTTAAATAACCTCAAGGTTCCCACCCCTTTTGTTCCACAACCTATGTGGGATACAAAAGCCCTTCTTTTATTTTTGACACCAAAACTCAACAAACTCCACCTTGGCAAAATAAAAGAAGCCTCATTGTCTTCATCGACAATCACGATTCTCAAACCAAAGAATCATCATTCTCAAACCAGAGAACCCTACTCCACCATATGAGTAGACCACTTGGAATACACCATTCTAAGAATTTTCTTCGGCACATGTCGAAAAATCCGCTGAAATTTATGGTGCAACTCCCAGCTTTTGGCCCCCCTGGAAGTTCTTCAGCCATCGACATAACACACACCTTGTATCCATGCCAAACCGATACCCGTGTGTAAATTCCACCACACACCCTGCATCCATGTCAAACCAATGCCCGTGTGAAATTCCACCACACCCTGCATTTTTTCATGACAAGTCAATGCCCGTGCGCAAATTCCTTGACCCACTAACATAACCACATCCTCTTTCATGGCAACTTAACCTGCCAAAAGGACATACATTTTCTAATCAAAGAAAATCCTCACTGTCACAATGTTAGACCGGATGAGGAGTTATTTGCCAGATTAACTCCACCTCCACCTTGACAGTTACCCTTCAAAGCCTTGTGTAACCCGGATCATACCATCACATCATTGACTTATACATGCCATAAGCCAAACTTGACCCTTCCATCAAATTTCTCCACTTGCTTGAACCACCCTAACGATGAACAACCCGCCTCCAAATGAGACCCCGGACACCGCTCAAGAAATCTTTTCGATGTGGAAGGTCGACATTGCGACCACAGAGCATACTCGAATTTCATGAGACCCAACCCGGCTCGATACCACTTGTTGGGAAAAATCGGATCCCACATTCATCCCCAGGGATAAGGTAAATAACCGAGAAATAAAATGGAAATAACAACAATCCACAACACAAGAATTTACGTGGAAACTCCAAAACCGGAGAAAAACCACGGGCCCACCAAGAAAGAAATTCCACTATGTGAAACATTTTTACAATCACACAGACATTCTCTCTCCCGACCCCAGTACCTCACACTCTTACAAACCTTTGACTAACTCACACCTCTCTCCCAACTCTCCATACTAGAGAATACAAGAAAGGAATTTAACTAGAGTCAAACCACAAAGATTAAAGTGTATTTGACTGGTGCAATTAAAACCACACCACATGGGTTCCTTAAATAACCTCAAGGTTCCCACCCCTTTTGTTCCACAACCTATGTGGGATACAAAAGCCCTTCTTTTATTTTTGACACCAAAAATCAACACATATGATGTCGTATCTGAATTACCAAAATAAATATCCTTTCTTCTCAATTAAATCATTTATTATGTTTTCACTTTGTATCTAAGTGGTTGAAAGGTGAAACCATGCCTACTGCCTACTGGCCGGCTACGACATGTATAAGTATTTACTAAGTAGTCCCAAAAGTACATTAATGTAGAGCGTCAATTATTAGGGTTCTATGAATAATTACTAGATTAGGGATACCTATCCTATGTGTAGTTAATTTTGCAAGTCTTCAAATAATATTGTGGACTTAACATCTTTTCTCTAGTCCAAACTCGGAATATTATACTTCGATATTGCATTTTCACTATGTATATATGACAACATGTTGACTAATTACAAAGTTAGAAATATTATCACTATTTTTATATGAATTAAACGACAAGAATTTGGGGATAGAGTGTTCCCACCTCTTTCAGGATTGTACTAAAAAAAACGACAAGAATGTTTTATTTTATTAATGTTCTTAAAAAGTCACAAAAAATGTGTGTAAAGTAACTATTGAAAATTTGTGCAAGAAAGATTAAATACTATTGACATTGATAATAAATAACATTTATATACTAATAACTCAAAGATTATCACTAACGGCTGAGTATACACCTAATTAACTTTTTAATTACGAGAAAACTAGTTTCCTTGAAGCAAAGTCGAAGAATAGTCATTCGATTGATCATATATATACATCCATGCTGCAGAATTATTAATAGACTCTTTTTTTTTTGACTTAATTATTAATAGACTCTTAATTATGTAGAACGTAATTTGGCAAATATTTATTTCGGTTGGATGACTAGGCCTTCCAATATGTTAATCACAAAGTCCTCGTTAATCGTCATACAGTCCAACTTGTACACATATAAATTACCTGACAATTCAACAAGTTGCTTGCATGCACATGCAACTAATTTTCACACACATTTTTTTAACATACAAATATAATTAACTAAAAAAAAAGATAAAATAAAAAATATTGGACAAAGAAAAAAATGAGACAAAATACGAGGGAAAATAAACAATTAACTGCATTGACATTATATATATACATATATATAAATATAAAGTTAAAATAAATTTCATTCACTTATCGAAGATACTATTTACAACATCGAGGAAATAATAGTTGCAAGTCTTTAAAAATCATAAATATTTAAAACAAATTTTTAAAACTAAACATATCTAATCGATCCATAAAATCGAACATCGCATCGAATGTGTTGGACAAAACATGTATCAAAGAATTTGATCTCGCTTATGTCTCGTATCATCGGGTATTGACTCATATGAACATATAGGACAAATTTATTTAATGTAAAAAAGCCACCTATTGGGCACAAATAAAAGTCATTTTCGCGGATAGGGTATCATGTTCGTGTTCGCGGATCATGCTATGACACGGGCATTATATGTTTTACATGAACCCGAACGTAACATGTTTAATTATTTGTGTCAAGATACATGATACGAACACGACCTGTTTATGACAAGGTAGCTCGACACGACATGAAATACCTATATAATTTAAAGTTTGACACAAAAAAAGAAGCTAAAATTACAAATAAAATACATTGAATTACTAGAAAATGGATTCAATTATTTGTCCAACATCATATAACCAACTAAAACATTAGACTAAATGGGTTAAATATAAAATAACATGTCCACCATACGACTAAATGAGTTAATTTAATAGGTTAATCGCGTTGACATGCGGGTCGACCTGAGCTATGTTTTTCCCATGTTAACGTGTTTAATCGAATTTGACCAAAACCCACGAATGTTGTACAGCTAAATTAAGTATTTAGGTTCGTGTCGGATTATCGTATCGTCATGTAATAAATCGACGCTCCTAATTAGGAACAAATAAAAATCATGTATTGGTGATAAATTTATTAAGGCTAAAAGCATTGAAAATTACTTCCATCATACTCCATAAGAGGAGTATGAGGGAAGAAAAATAGAAAGAATATGAAGGAACAAAATCGGGTATGGAATTAAGAGCAAAAATGGCTACTTATTTTTTTGAATGACTTGTTGTAAGTTAGTGCAAATGACACGCATTGACATTATATTTTAATGTGAGCGTCATCTTTTGAAAATGAATGCAAGGTAGTTATTCTAGGCCCCTCACAATATAAATATTCATTTATATATATATATATATATATATGTCTAGTAGTCAACAGATCTCATCCTATATGTTACACACAACTTTCCGTAATACACATTGTTTTCATCAATCCCTTTTAGTCTTACCCACAATTCATCCAACTATAAATACCATATTTCCCAACACATATCTCTCATAAACATAAAATTAACCTCCATTCTTGTTGATATGGAAAAAATGGATCCAAGAATATGGAGCCGTTTACCAGATCATCTCCTGGAACGCATACTCTCTTTTCTACCTCTAAAAACATTTCTGAGCCTCAGATCAACTTGCAAACACTTCAATTCTCTTCTATTCTCCCCTTGTTTCATTTCCAAACACTCCTTATCATCTTCTTCATCTTTCTCTTCATTCATATTACTCTCACATCCACACTTCCTCCAAAAATGTCCACTTTTCAATACTGTAATAAATTCATGGTGCAACATCTCACTCTCTTTCCCACCAATGCTCTCATGCCCACCTTCCTCCAATCTCCTCTCATCAGCCAATGGCTTACTCTGTTTTTCCATCCCCAAATCCTCATGTTTCATAATATGCAACCTCCTGAGCCGGTCCCTGCGCCGCGTCAAATTCCCAAGTTGCCCTTTCGACTTTGAGCTTCTCACTTTGGTCTCCACACAAAATGGATACAAAATTTTCATGTTATCGTCCAACAACGCGCTAGTCTACGACTCGACGGATAATTCCTGGCGATTTTATTTAGGTTTCGATCCGATACTAAACGAGAATTACCATCAGAAGGGCGTTTTTTACGACGGATGTTTATATTTCACTACCCCTGAGCCTTTTCGTGTTGTGGGGTTCAATTTGGAGAGTGGGAAGTGGGAACGACCGACGGTTGGATTGCCGGGAGGGCTGACGTTCGCCCGATTGGCGAGCGATGGGGACCGGAAGATGTACTTGATCGGAGGGGTTGGAGTTAATGGGATTTCAAGAAGTGTGAAACTATGGGAGTTGAAAGAAGAAGATGGTAATTGGGTGGAGTTTGAAACATTGCCTGAAATGGTGTGTAGAAAGTTTTTATCTGTTTGTTATCATAATTATGAGCATGTGTATTGTTTTTGGCACCAAGGGTTGATTTGTGTGTGTTGCTATACTTGGCCTGAGATTTTGTATTACAAGGTTTCTAGAAGGACTTGGCATTGGTTGCCAAAGTGCCCTTCTTTGCCTGACAAGTGGAGCTGTGGGTTCAGGTGGTTTTCATTTAAGCCAGAGGTTTATTCCAGTGTATGAAATTTAGTTAGAAATTTTCATACTGAAGATTTTTTTTTTTTTATCACTATATTGTTTTGGTTGTTGCTATTGATACATTCTATGTATCAATAGATGTTTGAGATTTAAGTATATACTTGTCTGTGCAATAAAAATCGTTGCGGATTTGAATCTTTGAATTGTTTTCTGCCACTTTTGGCTCTTTCATTGTAATATATGAAAGAAGCTATTAATGACCTATTCTGATAAATTAAATTGGGAGTATGCAGAGAGTGTTTGCAAAAACTTCTGCATTTTACAAGAAGCTATTTACTGTAGCAAAACTAAAAATAGTTGAAATTCAGAGGTTGTGAGTGTTTTTTGCAACATAAGTTGACAATCAAAAGTTGAAAGTGTTGGTGAAAAAGTTGTAAAACTGCTTATTTGTTTGTATAAGTCTAACCAGAAGCAGAATTAGAAATCTAAAATAACCATCACCCGACGCTTTTAGATTCTGATTAAATGATGCAGAAGTTGACATTTGCAAACACTAAAATGTGATTTTTTTTTTCAGGCAAAAGCTGAGAAGCACTTTTTATCTTGGTTTCTTTAATGGTGCAATGTGGTTTTTATGTTTTGAGAACATGGTGGAGCTACCTGGAATCTGCCAATATTGATTGAAATTTTGGAAAGCTACAGTCAAGCCTGACCAAAACAACCTTTAAAGTTCAAATAAGTGATGGTATTCACACTTGTGAGGATTATAAATTACAATTTCTCCCCTTTTGTCTGCTCATTGCACCAAGTCAAACATCAGTACTTAATCTAGGGTTGATATTTTATACATGGTTATCAACTGCTATGATGCTTATACTTCATCAAGAAATGCACCCCAATTTTCTTTGACACTTAACAAATAATTATTGGCAAAATTCAACTTGGAAGAATCAAAGGACAAGGCAAGTACATCTCCCACAAAATCTTTTTCTTATTAGAAACAAAAGATTTGGTAAGAGCAAATTTTTAAATAAATAAGGTAAGAACAACTTTTGAAATTTCTATTACTTATTAACTATATAAGCTTCACACCCATAGTGAGCATCCCCGACCACCAACACACCTTAAAATTTTATTTATCCCGTTTTTTTAAGAGAAAAAAAAACATATGTTTTTTTAAGGAGAAAAAAATAAGTTAGGGATAGCCAAGTCGGCTGGCTATGCCCCTGTTCACCCCATCGACATGGGTTCTTGGAACAGGGGTGTGTGTCTGGCTTAGTTGGTGATAAATCCACGTCTGATTGATCCCATTTTTCTTCAATTTTATAAGTTTCATCATTTTTTTTCTTATCGTGACACTTCAAGTGCTTATGTACTTTAAATTAAAATCCAATAACTTCATGAAGTATCTTATAAGATATAAGAGCTTAAAAATAATTTATAACCACAACTTGGGGCCAACCATCACAAGTAATTTTTCTTTTTGGAAACCACACCTTATTATACGAAATTACTGGTTTTTAATCATACAAGAATAGCATCCTTCCTGGAGATGAAAGGATCTCGATGGAAAACAGAACTGGCAAGAAAATGAGCAGCCCTATTACATTCTCTAGGGCTCCGTTTGGTTGAGGTTTATGAGTGGGATATCACACACTTCCTTATTTTTTCATTTATATTATTTTGTTTGGTTCACGCATGCAATGCCCTTGAAATGGGTGTAGCCCGGTTATTTATCAACCCCTTTAGTTATTAGGTATCTCACCCCCTAGGTGGGATGTATAATCCAACTCATTTTATTGCTTTTGAAAATTACTTAATTACCCTTAGGTGTCCAAAAGCTAAAGTATGGTATATGAGTAATATTAGAAAATCAATGGAAAGTGAAGGGCACAGAAATATTATAGATGTATTTGGGCCTTTTTTATATAATACAACCAAACAACCAATTAATAAACCTGCATATGTCCCACAACCTAATCCTTCAAACAAAATAATATATTAAACATTAATATATCAATGGGATAAGGCCAAGTAATAAAATGGGAATTAATGAAGCTCATTACCATCATCCAACCAAACGGAGCCTAGGAATAAAAGATCAAGCTATATTGGACCGAAGTCTATTTTTGATTTCTTATAACACTAAGCCAATATCATGACCGAACAAGCCAACACCCTTATAACAGAAATCTGCAATGGTGCTTGAGTTCGTTTCAATCTCCTTAATTTGCAAACCAAGCTGATCAACGAAATCCAAACCTTAATGAATAGCTAGAGCTTCTGCGGTCAAAGGGTTGGCACACCTGCGCAAGATATCCGTAGTACATGCTATAACACACCCCGTCGAGTCTCGAACAATACAACCAATACCCACCTGATTTCTGTCCGAAGCATCCACATTCATCTTGAGTTCACCTGGTTTTGGTGGTAACCATCTCTTGTGTCTGTCGACAGGAATCTTGGTAGGACTAATCTCCAATCTTTTCCAACATGATTGGTAAGGAGAGATTGTACGCTCCAGAATTTCTCTAGTCTTGAGAGAGAAATTGGAAGAAGCGCTTTTATTTCGAGCAAACCAAATTGCCCATAGCAACATAACAAATATTTCAAGAGGCGGATCGAATCGAGAAATCTCCATTTTTCTCAAAATGCCAAATAAGTGTATCTGATGTTGTCGTTCTACTTAACGGGATTTTTAATATTTCCTCACTGCCAGCCGTATTAAAACATTGAAGGATGGTCTGCTTATCCCATTTAAATTTTGAAATTAAATCTGCAACCACTTGAGGCCCATCGACATGAGGTTGTGTAAAAGGTTTGAAAGTCCATGGATACCTCTATCCATGGATCCTTGAAAATAGAAACATCGACGCCATCTCCGATCCTCCAGCGTAGCCCATGATGTAGTAGTTCCCAACCCCAAAGAATACTTCTCCATGTATAGGAAGGGCGGGTACCTATGCGTGCTTCCAGAAAGGAGCCATTTGGGAAGTATTTAGCGCTCAAAACTCGACTTACAAGAGATGTCTTGTACTTAATCAGTCTCCAGGCTTGTTTCGCAAGTAGCGCTTGGTTGAAAATTTCCAGGTTAAGGAACCCCAAACCCCGCAATTTTTGGACGACACAACAACTCCCGCGAGGAGCGTAGTGTATTTTCTTAGTCATTTCGTCTCCTCCCCACCAGAATTTTGCAACTAGTCCTTGAATATCATTATTACACAAAGGTGGTAGGTAGCTTGAAGAAGCTAAGATAATAAGCCGTTGTGGCTTGTGCGACCGCTTTAATAAAAATCTCCTCAACCCCAGATGAAAACAATTTCGATTTCCAAAGACTGAATTTTTGTTGCACTCGCTCCTTAAGAAGGCTGAAAGTCTGCCTTTTGTTTTTCCCGATAAATGCCGGCAAACCCAGATACTTGTCGTGTTGATGCAGTTCCGATTGGGTACCAAAATCTAAGCAGATGGATCTCTTTGTTGCAGAGTCTATTTTCTGGCTAAAAAGAATAGATGACTTAGAAAAGTATATTGGTTGCCCGAAGCCTTAGCGTACCATGTAATAATACTTTGAATCATCTCTCCATCTTTTTTGCGAACCCGAAAAATCACAATTGAGTCATCCGCAAATAAAAGGTGATGAATCCTTGGCGCTCGATGAGTCACAGCAATGCCCCGAAAATGATTTTATGAATCATATTTTCGAAGAAGAGAGGAGAAGCCTTCTACACACAGAAGGAAAAAATAAGGTGATAACGGGAAACCTTGGCGAAGTCCTCGATGTGGAGAAATATGTCTATTGGGTGCAATTAGGTTGCATCCATATTTGAGATAATAGGGAGTCCTATTTAGATGAGGTTTATCTAGAAACCTCTCCCATCGTGACTCTAATCGTCTGAGGATTGAGATATATATATTGATATATCTCCTACAATCAGACTAGGTCATTAGAACGTCTCATATCTCTCTCCTAAAATTTCACTCTACGGTTTTCTTCTTGGAGCATCACCAAAGTTCTCCAAGGGTTTAAGTCTATGAGGTTTGTTCGTTGCTCGCGATTCAATCAAGAGGAGGCTTGTAGATGGCTTAATCATGGATCAAACGGAGGCTTGTAGACGGGCTTAATCCTGGTTATGTGGATCGACAGTTCCGCAGCAAATAGGTATACTCGATCCACCTTATATGTGCAAATATGTGATTTAAGTTTCGACCCATATTTGCTAAAAGTGGTATCAGAGCCAATAGGGTTCCATCTCGCCTATTTGATGTGCTTGAGTTTAATGATATATGTAGGATTTGATTTTTATTATAAAAATTGAATTTGATTTTTCGTTTTTATATATGCAATATTGGTGTCAAATTGTAGATCTCAAAAATACGATTAATTTGATATATTATGCATGAAAAACGGATTTGAAAAGAAAAAGATATGTGGAATAAACGTTTTTGGAAAGAAAAGCAAAGTGCATTAGAAAACGTGCAGAGTTTGCAAATTTGCAAATTTTTCCTTGTTTTGGATGGACGACCCAATTCTAGTTGCAAACTTCTCATTGGGAATCGTGCCCTAAGTTTGCCCAACAAACTGTTTGCAAATTTCTTTTTTCGGCGCGTGGGCATCGATGTATCTTTGGCGTGGCATCAATTTTTACAAACCAGCTTCTTCTTTTTTTAGTATAAAGCAGCCCGATATTGACGCGCTGTCACCACGGGCGCCATGTAGGCGCTGATGTGGCGATGGTGGTGACGCCCTGACATGGCGCTGGTTTGTGGGCCATGAGCGCCGACGTGGCACTAATTCATGCCGCAAGTGGCGCGATGGCGCCACACGAGCGGTGACATGGCATCGCTTGGACGACATATGGGCGATGATATGGCGCCGAGTAGTGCCTAAGTGGTGTATCCCTTTATTAAAAAATTAAAGGGATTGTTGGTCTTACATGAATTTGAACCCAGACCTTTTAATATATCTTTTTGCATGCTCACCTCTAGACCAAGATGATTTCTTATTGTTATCCCACCTTGTTTTCTATTTATGTAGAAGCTGGATAGGAAGTTTTTTTGCGCGTTGGGATGCTTGCAAAATTATTTTTGTGCATTATTTATTTGTGATAGTGTTAATGCATGTAAAAATATTTTGCGCAATTTAGTGCTTGCAAAAATTATTTTTGCGCATGAGAATGCTTGCAAAATTATTTTTTGTACAAAATGATGCATGAATAATTATTTTTTGCACATATGTAGCAATGATATATTTTTCGCATTAGTTGCATGAAAGAAAATTATTTTTGCGCATTAAGATGCTTACAACAAATTAATATATATTTTTGTGCATTGTGATGCATGGGAAAATTATTTTTGCACATTGGTGCATGAAAATTTTTTCCGCATAAGGTGCGTAAAAAAAAATTTTTTGCGCATTGAGGTGCAAGAAAAATATTCTATGTGAATTTTTAATTTTTAGTTGCATGCTTTATTAATTGCTTATGTGATGCAATTTGTTTTGTCTTTGCAATTTTTTTCTTGATATGATTTGAATTATCATGTGTTGGGAATGAATGAACATTGACATATGGGTGCTCATTATGTGAATGTTTACGATTTTATGTTTTATATTATTTGTGGGAGTTAATTTTTAACAATGGTGCTAATTCGATATCCTCATTTATTCCTTTTACTTTTTCTAGATTGATGTAGTAGGCCTTGAGAATATGTAAAAAAAAATTTAATTTTTCGAGGCATGTATTTATTGAGCCAATTTTTGGAGGCTATGTAACATCAATTTTACGAGGATATTTTTTGGTTTACTACCATATATCTAAATTATCTCCACATGATGCACCATATGTTAATGTCACCCATGGGGCTATATTTTTTTCGTAATTACTTATATCGCATGGCCGCATGCATGATTTATTTATGGACATCAATAATTTTATTCATGGATCAGTAATTTTTATTGTGATCTTCAATTCGGTGGGAGATGATTACTAGCCTTGGTAGCAAATTTTCGATCTCATTGAATTGAAGAAAATAATAAATATTACTTGGATCCAAAATAAAATTTTTAGATCGATACCTAATTGTTTGCGCAAATTATTTGAAATGTGTTTTTATACCAAACTCACCAACTATAGTCTAGCCAATTTAGCATGAAAATAGACAAAGTATCAGATTAACGCGACTTAGACGCGAAAAATATTTTTGTGGATTAAAGAAAGTATTTGCGCTTTATTTGTTTAAGCCGCAAATATGAGAACTTAATTGCCGAAATAATCGCAGTTGAGATGCCAATGATATACTTATGGATCAAGAATTAATTTAGCACTTTAATTTGTTTAAGCCGCAAATTTAATAAAAGAGTTTAAGCTCTATTTTTGAATATGAGCTTACACCCTAGTAAATACTCTAGTTATCTAAATTCGCTATTTGAGTTGAATTAAGGATATTAGAAACTTGTGTTATTATTAATGAAAATCGCCTATCTAGAGACTGATTATAAAAAGTTGAGAAATACACAAGTTAGCGTACTTGTCGCTTGTGCTGACCGACATAAACCAACTCGGGTGAATGTTGGAACGGGCATAGTGTAGAATGACGAGCAAAAGTTAAAACCAGAACTATAAATCGATCCATAAAGTGACAAAGAAGTCGCGTCACCTTATTGAATGAGGCAATTAAGTATCAACAAATATTAAGTGCACTTATGAGATTGGTAAATTCGCTCGTAATTGTACTGAGATGAAGTTTGACTAATTATTTGCTCTCTTATTTTTCGCTAATATTTCCAAATCTCTCCACGAGTGGATTGTAGATATTGGTTGACTTAGCATGTGGTTTTGAGATTGAGCAAATGTGCATGACTATTATCAGGTTGTGCAGCTATAGAGCGCACAAGAGGAGGCTAAAAAGAGTCACCTCAAGCTCAACAGTTGGTGTGAGCAACTTGATGTGTCGATATAGTCTTACTCGGATAAATGCACTTGTAAGATATGTGTCGAGTCAAATATGTATGAGTGGGAGATATTGGGTGCAATTAGGTTGCATCCATATTTGAGATAATAGGGAGTCCTATTTAGATGAGGTTTATCTAGAAACCTCTCCCATCAGACTCTAATCGTCTGAGGGATTGAGATATATATTGATATATCTCCTACAATCGACTAGGTCATTAGAACGTCTCCTATCTCTCTCCTAAAATTTCTCTCTACGATTTTCTTCTTGGAGCATCACCAAAGTTCTCCAAGGGTTTAAGTCTATGGGGTTTGTTCGTTACTCGCGATTCAATCAAGAGGAGGCTTGTAGATGGCTTAATCATGGATCAAACAGAGGCTTGTAGACGGGCTTAATCCTGGCTATGTGGATCGATAGTTCGCTGCAAATAGGTATACTCGATCCACCTTATATGTGCAAATATGTGATTTAAGTTTCACCCATATTTGCTAACAATGTCCATGCACACACCCATTTATTTTAAAGGAAAACCTGGTCGTGGAAATTCAATTAAACACCAAATTCACCCATCTCTATCGAAAGCCCACTTTTTTCATAACAAATCATAATGAATGACCACTCCACACGATCACAAGCCTTGCTCAAATCGAGTTTAACACCCATCAATCCTTCCTTACCACTCGCCTTACTTCTAATCGTATGGAATGTCTCAAGGCAATCAAAATATTATCCGTAATGCAATGCCCTGGCACAAACGCACTCTGCTCCTCCGAAATAATTAGAGGTAGAATGCGCTTCAATCGGTTTGCAAGGGATTTAGCAACAATGTTATAGACAACATTACAAAGGCCTATAGGCCAAAAATCTGAGACTTTAATAGGCTTAATGATTTTTGGAATCAACACAATATTAGTTTTGTTAAAATCACGTATCGAGGCCCCATTATTTAGAATATTTAGGACCATTTGTTATATCCATACCAATAGTATCCCAGTTTTTGAAAGAAAACTAGGTGAAATCTATCGGCCCCGACACTTTAGTTGGGCCCATACTAAACAAATTGCTTTCACTTCATCCTCTGAAAAGGGCAAGTCGAGTTTGTCTAATAACTGAGTTGGAATAGTAGTATCGATGGCCTACACGACTGAATCCACATCATAATTAATCGGGTCGGAAGATGTAAATATATCTTGGAAATAAAATTCAATTTCTTTAGCAACAGATGAATCATCATAAAGCCAATTCCCCGTACTTGTATGTAGTTTGGATATCCAATTTTTACATCTTGACGAAGATGCTTTTCCGTGAAATTTTTTTGTATTTTTACCTCCGCCTTGCAACTAGTCCATATGAGAACGTTGTTTCTAGTAGTATTCCTAACTTTCCAAGGCTCAATCGAGATCCCCCTGAATAATCTTAATTTATCGATATCAAGCTCAGTCGGGTCGGCATTATTAGTTTCAGCAAGCTCTTTCTGTAAGTCCCGTGCCCTATTCCCAATACTACAAAAGACTTCTCTGCTCCGCCTTTTTTTATAGTAGCCCACATTTATAAAGTTGTGATGACAATGAGTTTTCCCTATTGATTTACTTTCCCGCAAGAAGGTTTTATAGTGGCGGAAAATCCTTCATTGGACATCCAAATAGGTTCGAATTAAAAGCTCTGACCCTTCTTTTGCGCTTATGTGCTTGGTAGGAGATGAAATCGGTTTGGAAGTGAATAGCTATGATCCGACCTAAAATAATCAAGGTGGGCGACTCGAAGCCCTCAAAAACATCAATCCAACTCGAATAGCTAGAAATCTATCTAGCCTTTCATGAAGAAGGTTATTCGTCTTTGAGGTTCTTCCTCCAAGTTTATTTAGGACCCACAAATCCCAAGTCACATAAACCGCAATCCTCAATAACCTCCCGAAACATGTTGCTTCCTTGTGAGAAAACAGTTGCCCTGCCAAGTTTTTTCGAAGGTGATAGAATCTCGTTAAAGTCACCTCCAATTAACCATGGTAACTCAAATTGTGCCGAAAGATGACAAATAAGCATGATTTGGATTTCCATAAAATCCTATAAAGCGCAGTGAAATCCCTAGTAATGATGACAGAATCAATAAAGTACCGCCCCATGCATTTAATTGTAACATCCATGCCATGTTTCCAAAAGAAAGCCAACCCACCACTGTTAGTCCAAGTGGCTACGATAATCTAGAGAGGGGTGAATAGATTATTTCGATTTTCCAATTTTCGCCCTCTTTTTTTCGAATATGAAAATGATGACCAAAATGAAAGTGCGAAAATGTAAACAACACGCGATGATTTATAGAAGTTCAACCCACCTAGGGCCTAATCTTCTACCACCCCGGTATGTCCGGAATGGATTTCGAAACAGAAAAAAGTTGCACCCACATTCACTCCTAAGCACAATCATAAACAAACTGGCCTTGGATGTAAAGGGAAAGGAAAACGACCGATTGAGTATCTTTGAGAGGACAAGCGAGAAGAAATCCGAGAAGAGTTCCTCAAAGAAACTCCAAACAGAAAATACTCTGTGAAGAGCAAACAGAGCTACCGAAACCCCGGAAATTTCATCGAGAAAAATACGGATGATGGGAATGGTAGAAACTATCCAAGCCAAGTGATTGGAACAATGTGAAACATCAAAGAAAGACCAATGAAATACAAGCCTAAATAGCAAAGAACTAAACCTCAAAGGTCATTCCAAAGGGAAAAGAGCTATTATCAAAGACGCATATGCACGCAGACACTACACTCGAGAAATATCACAAATATCCCAAGAAAGCAATTGCTAAAAACACACACAGGCATACAGACAAAAAAGACAAATTTGTATGAACCTAAAACCCCAAGCAATTTGCAAATGTGCACTATGATTATGGCGATAGATGGCAACCTCTTAGAGTCAAGTCCTCGGCTATAGGTTAGTTGGATCATCTTATAACACTAAGCCCTCGGGGAGCCGGACAAATATGGGTACCTAAAAACTAATTTCCTTGATTGCGAGGTTCAAGGAGCAGTGAGTGCAAGGAACCTGGTACATGGATAGTGGTCATTCCCGGACATATGACAGAAACAAGAAAAACTGTCAAGATTCAAGGAGATTAGAGGTGCAAAAGTCATATTTGGAGGAAATGAAGCTCAAGGAAATCAAAGGCACATGATCTATCAAGAAGAATGGATTGGAAACCCAGGCGTTGCTTAAGTTGAAGGTCTCAACTTCAACTGCTAAGCATCGACCAACTCGTGACAAGGGCTACAATGTTGGATTGATATGGGAGTGTGCGGATCAAAGATCTTTGAATCAAATGAAATAGTCTTTGCAAGGATCAAGACAGAGAAGAATATGTATGTGGTAGATTGGTCTCTTTGCTACACCAAGCACTTGTCTGTTAGCAAAAGAGCACCGAATCGAGTTGGTGTGGCATAAGAAGCGGAGTAATATGAACTTCAAGACAATCAACAAGCTTGCAAGGAGTCATCTTGTGGAAGGATTGCCAAACTCGAGTGTACAAGAAAGAAAGTGTATGTGATGCATGCGGATGGGAAAACAAAAAAATCTTCATTCAAGGATAAGCCAAGTCTTTCTTCAACAAGGATATTACATATGTCGCATATGGATCTATTTAGTCCGATTGAACCGGCCCAGAATAAGTGGAAAGAAATACCCTTAGTGGTGGTAGATGATTATTCAAGATATACATGGACAATCTTCATGTGCAAAAAGAAGGAAACTTTGCGAAGTTACCTCAATTTGGTGAAAAGAGTTGAAAATGAAAAGAGCCAAACCATTATAAAGATAAGATCGATAGAGGAACCGAGTTTGTTAATGGGATAATTACTCAGTATTTTGTTGAAAATGGTATTGCTCATGAGTTATCTGCGTGCAAGAACTCCACGAAGAAACTACCTATGAAGATTACCACAATCTTCTTACACCAATGAAGAGTACCACACTTTTCAACACCTAAATTCACCCAAGTGTGTTCTTACCACAACAACATTAACAATGATGTCTTGTTTTGGATGATTGAAAAGAATTCAAGATTACAACTCAAATGAAGTATACAACTTTGAAGTGCAAGTGTAATCAAGAATCAATACGAGTACTCAAGATATGTAAGTGAAAGATTTAGGCTAAATACAACAAGAATATGAAAGTGAAGAACAAGAAGTTTGCTTGTGTTTGTATTGCTTGTGTTTGAATTACTTGTGTTGTTATTTTGTGTTGCTTCAAGCCTTCATCTATTTATAGGAGAGGTCTTGGATTTGAATCAAGAATAGGCTCCTCCTTGGGGATTGAAATCGTAAAAAATTGCAAATCAAATGGAGAATATAGTCATTAGAAATCAATCCCTTAATTTCATGAAAAGTCATCATTTGTGCGATGGATAGTTTCTTTGATAAAACCTTAGATCGACGGTTGTCCTTTAATACGAAAGATACATTGAAAATTGAAATACCCTTGAAATTTCAACAGTGGACGGTCCAAGAGGGGTTAGACCAATCGACCTCTTGTTCGACCGGTCGCCGCTCATGGTGACAGATCCACATCATCCAAAATATGAAAGCAGAAGAGTTTCGAACAAATTGCAACGTTCTAGGCACCGGTCAACTCAGGTCGATCGATTCGACCACACCGGTCGACTGGACCATTTTTGGTTATGTTTCGTTTCTGTTTCAAAATTCAACTTCGTGCACGGTTACGGGTTACTCTCTCAGGGAGACCGGTTGGCCTCGAAACATAAGTGTTGTCAATTTTTGTCAAAAATAAATTTCAATAAATACTCAGAAAAATTAGTAAAAATTATTTAAATTGATTTGGGGTACTTGGACAATATTTGAGGTCATTATTTTCGTGTAAAACTCAATGATATGAAATCATCGAAATTATGATAAAAATATATATCTAACCACCACATACGCACACACTATTGACCGTAACACCATTTGAAAGCCCAACTTTTCTTTAAAAATGCTAGCATTAGAACTATATAGCTTCGTCTCCGATAAGAAGACGAGGTTCGGCGATTCATTACGAACTAAAATTCATAATCGCCCTAACGCACGGAAGCTCCCCAACCCCATGCATTCCAACATATGATTTTCAATGTGCTCGGCGGGGTTGTGATGCAACCTCTACCGTATGTGCCATTTGAGATAAAGAGTTGGATGATTCCTGCGTTTATGACCGTTGCTATTGGACTTAGTATTATTTAGGATCTTTCTTTTAAGGGGTTAAGGATTGGACGTTTTCAAAAATGCTCTCCCCTCTCACACACACTTTCTCACATTTTTTTTCACACACTTGCACATTCTTGGCCTTTTTCGGTGATTTTCACACGGATTTGTTCGATTATTCATCTATCTGAGGGAGTTTTTGATTCAATCTTTCGTTTTTTATTTTTGCTTCTTCGTTTTTTACTGTTTTCTTTCCTGCTTAATCGTTTTTCTTGGTGTTCTCCATTTTTTCTTTTCCAGGTTTGTTCATGGTTGATTCCGGTTCTTCTCCACCGGAAGGTCATGTTTCATCTGATAATCCTCCCCCTCCAAAATCATATGCCAATGTTGCTGGCTCTTCTTCTTCGAGTCAGATTAATCTCTCTTTTGATCCGAAGAAAATCGTTCCAATTGGCACTTCAGAGATTGAAGATGGACAGAAGGCTCTGAGTTTTTCTTCTTTGGAGACAGATAGGCTCGATGCAGCGTGGAGACTTACCTTGATTGGAAAGTTTTCATTTGCCATTCCTCATGCTCAAGCAATTGTGAAAGGATTGTCTTCTTTGGGAATCAAGGGCCCCTTTTCATGGAGCTTTGCCAATCATTCTCATATCATCATCAAGCTGCAGTTAGAGGAGGACTACAGCCGTCTTTGGATGGGGACGATTTGGATGCTCGGAGAATGTCCAATGCGTATACTTAAATGGACTCCTTCTTTCAATCCAAAAATGGAAGCACCCCTCGCACCTGTTTGGATACGTCTCCCAGGTTTGCCGATTCAGTTTTTTGATTACCATGCGTTATTTGCGATTTGTAAGGAATTGGGCAGCCCTCTTCAAGTGGATCTTCCAACAGCACGTAAGACAAGACTCTCATTTGCTCGGGTTTGTCTTGAATTGAATTTGGAGAACGCGCGCATAGAGGAGATTCTCCTGAAGTTTGGAGATACTAGGCATGTTCAGAAAATTATCTATGAAAAAGTTCCCTCTTATTGCAAATATTGTAAACATATTGGACATGGTGAGGAGGATTGCTACATGAACGGCAATAAATCGAAACCTCCACCTCCAGTTAGACGTCCAGGAAGAAAGGGGACTGCCAAGAACACAGCAACAGTAGAGAATAATGGAATTGTGAACAAAGAGAAGGGTAATTTTGTCAATTCAAGGGGTTTATGCTCACCAGAAAAGCCAAACCCTAATTCGAATAGGGTATCTTCAGGTGATTTGGTGCAGAATCGGTCCAATCAGCAAGCTTGGATTATGGCTAGGAATAAGGGATCGAAGGTGACGGGATTTTTATCTAAAGAAGTTATGAATCTGGCGAAAAAAGCTGACCACATTTATTTTGAAAAGGTTGAAAGATCTTCGAATAATAAATTCAGTATTCTTGATTGTGAGGATTTGGAGCCTTTAGATAATACTGAGAAATCTTTTTCCAATCAGTTTTCGTCCTTGCCAATGATGTAATTGAGCCGTTGGATGATAGACAACAATCAATAAAGGTACAAGATTTTCCTAAGGAATCACATACGCTTATTTCTTGTCCTAAAAATATGGAGGAAAGCCAGCTAATTAGGTCAACATATACTTCAAGCCCGGAGTTGGTTGGTCGTGCGCATGATAATATGGAAAGTGTGATTCACCTCATTAATGGGGGTCAACAAACATGCAGGGACAAGAATGAATATTTTAGTATTTTATGTTCAAAAAATAAAAAAGACAATTTGGCTTTTGAGAATGGGCATGATTTGGACGGCATTGAAGATAGAGATAATATTCTTTCCATAGTTAATGGCTTGTCTAAGTGTCCTACTTATCCAACCCCATCATTGTCGGCCATTGAAGTGGGAATTCATACGCATGGTCTTAATTTATGTGCTTCACATGGATTAGATAAAACTTTGAGTGCCACTAAAGAATGTCTCTTGGGTCCACCATTATTGCACTTGAAAATTGATCATGATCATGCCAATAAGGAGGATAATTTCCATGATGCTAAAAACCAGAAAATTCAAAGTCGGGCAGATTTGGGTAATCAAAATTCGAAAAATGACGTCAATTTGGTTGTTAATTTTGGAAATAAAGATGCAGTTCAGGGGGAGGATTTTATGGAGGATACCGTATTGGAAGAAGGGGAGATTATGCCTAATCTGCAGGCTAAATTATTGGGAGTTGTTGGAACTGTGAAAAATAGAGAAATGCCTTCTTTTTCTAATGAACCTGGACGTGATCTGGGTCCTCATTTGTTGCATGATAATTTGAAGTGTGTTATGGAAAGTCAACCCTCCAATTTCCAGTTGAATTCTAGTTTGGGCGCCCATTTAACTGATCATAATTTGGCCCAGCATCTTATTAATGCCGTCCAAGTAGGGGCCATTACTGAGAATTGCAATCAAGTTTATTTGGGTTGTGTGAACAATAATAAGGATGGGGCCCAATTGAATGTGAACTCAACTCATGTAATTATGGGAAGTCAACTCTCCAATATTCAACACATTTCTAGCTTGGGCCCACAAGTAATTGATCATCATTTGGCCCACCATTCTATTAATGACGTCCAATTTGGAAACAATGCTATCAACCAAGTTCAATTGGGCCGTGAGAATTTTATAAATGGTGAGGCCCAATTGGATGTGCTAATGGATGAAGGTAATGTGTGTTTATTAAATCGAGCGCTGAATTTTCTATTGAATCGCGCAATGCTCCCTCTCGATCCGCTACTGGATCGTCTCATTTTCTACTTAACCCAACCCACGTTTTGGTTAATTCACACACGGAAGATGCGGTATTCTTCAGCAAATTGACAGGCCCACTCTTCTAATTCATCTCGCGATTCTAGTGCGCCCATCACTATTGAACAAAATCAAAATTGTTTGGGCTCTTCCAATGGTCCTATTTTTGTAGACCATATTTCTATTAGCCCACCCCATTGTCTTTCGGAGAGGACGGACAAAGACGACGTGATTTATTGAAATTAAAAATGCCAAGATGGTTTCTCTGCCCCTAGTTCATTGCAATCGTCCCCGATGAAAAAGTGTGGAAAATTGTATAAACCTATTATTACTAAAGTAGGACACAAGAACAAAACTTGGGGTTGATAAGTTTTGAAATCCACAAAACGAGCTCAAGGCCGGAAAATTTGTGCATAACGTTCTCAACAAAGGAGGAGGGCAACGAGCTAAAAATTGATCGGTGTTTCTAACCAGGGTAGTCATCGTCATTTTTAACGTGTTAATTATGTCGATTAATTTTTTAATGTGGAATGTGAGGGGTATTGCTAATCCGGGTAGTCAACGTCATTTGCACACGTTAATTACTCGTTATAAATTGCCTTTTGTTGCGCTTTTAGAACCTATGACCTCTCCGGATTTTAGTTTCTATTGTCGCAGATTTGGCTTTGATCATGGCTCATTTAATTGCTCTAATCATATTTGGATTATGTATCTTTGCTCATTTGCATTTTGACATTCTTGTTGATCATGCGCAATTGTTGCATTGTAGGTTGACATCTGCTTTATTGTCTCAGCCTATCTATTTGACTTTTGTGTATGCTAAATGTAATAGAGTAGCTAGATACGATTTGTGGGATAACTTGCGTGAGATTGCGATTAGTATGGAGGGGTTACCCTGGCTTGTTAGTGGTGACTTTAACATTTTCTTGCATGATCACGAGAGGGTAGGTGGTACTTCCGATAGGTCGATGAGATGCTTGACTTTGCCTACATGATTGCGGTGTGAATTATTTGATGCGGGGTGAGGGGCCTATCTTTACTTGGGCTAGAGGTGGGCTTCAGGAGAGACTTGATAGGGCTTTGTATAATGAACATTGGGTGATGTGTTTACTTCTTCCGTTGTTACGCATTTATCTCGTGTTATTTCCGATCATGCTCCTTTACTCATATCTTGTCAATTTTTATCGCATGTGTCTCGTTCTTCTTCTTTTCGATTTCAAAGATATGTGGATACGTCACCATACTTTTTTGCGGGTAGTCAAAGAAGCATGGGGCCTCCCACTGGTTGTTTTGGGATGAGGAACTTGCAAAGACAAATTGAACAGGGTCTTTGGACTCAAGAGTTGGAATTACCGGACATTTGGTAATGTTCTTGATCGGGTTAGATTGGCAGATGATGCGATTCTTTGTGGCTCGAGGCACGACGACAATGATCCTTCTCCAACTCATCGGGTGAGCTACATCGTTGTGTGGTGAGTATGAGCTACGTTTAAAAATGGAGGAGGATTTTGGCGCCGTAAAGTTGCGATTAAGTGGGCGATTGAGGGGAGCGCAATACTAAGTTCTTCCATGGGTTTGTTAAAGAAGAGGTGTCGCGCTAGGATCCACTCGATTGATGATGATGGGGTGCGATCACACATGATTCAAATTCGGAAGTCGGCCATTTGTCCGATTCTTTCGAGTCCCTAATGACTTCGACGTGGAGTATCCGACCACCCGTCGATGAGTTCTTCCTCGGCTTCACGATTCCGTTGATTTGGAGGGACTTTGTGCTATGCCGACGGCCAGAGGTCCGTGATGTGGTTTTGGGATTGATCCGTCTAGTGTTTGGGGCGATGGATTTTCATCGTTGTTCTTTCAAAGACTTGTTGGGATTTCGTCGGACGGATATTGAGGATGCCGTGATTGATTTCTTCTCGGGAAATCTCATGCCGCTCACGTTCTCACGCCTACCTCTATAGTTCTCATTCGAAGGTTCCTCACCTCGGAAGTGGGACCGAGTTTCGGCCGATTAGCTTGTGCAACGTGACGAATAAGATTATCTCGAAGATTATGAATGCGCGGTTGGTCTCGATTACGCCCTTTGATTATTTCACCAAATCGAGTGGCTTCACCCCGCCACTGATTACGAATAACATTTTGCTTGCGCGGAGCTTATCCATAATATCAACATCGCCACGAAGGTTCCTAATGTGGTGATGAAGTCTGACATGGCTAAAGCTTATGATAGGGTGCGATGGGGTTTCTTGTATCTTGCCATGATTCATATGGGCTTCCCGTTCGGTGGATTGATATGATAAGCGGTGTATTGAGCAATCGCTCACTGCTCGGTTAATGGTAGCCCTTCCGGATATTTTCCTTCGACTCGAGGATGCGGCGGGGGATCCTCTATCTCCGCTTTGTTTGTTCGGCGGCGGAGTATTTATCCCGAGGCTTAGATTCCATTATTAGATGGCACCAAGATATGATTTATCGGACGCGGCGGGGTTTTCCGATGACGATTTGGCCTATCTTGATGATGTGGTTATCTTCACTAGGGCATCCGAGGATGGTCTTCTTGTTACACTTAGACACTTTCTCGGAGCACTATTATTACGCTACTCGGGTCGGTGGTTAGTGTTCGTAAGAGTAGATTCTTTTCGGCCCCACGATACGTTGACGGATGGGAGCACATGGTGCATGGCCGGCTGTGCTTTGTCCGCGATGAATTGCCGATGACTTATTTGGGTGTCCCTTTGTTTAAGGGAAAATGAAGAAAGAGCTTTTCCTCCCGATGATTCGAGAGGATGTTGGATAAAGTTGCCGGGTGGTCGACGGCATCCGTCCTTTGGTGGTAGGCTCGCCCTTATTCGGAGCACGCTAATGGCCACTCCGTTGCATATTCTTGGTCATGCAGCCGCCAAAGACGATTCTACATCGATTGAGCAGATCATGGCTAGATTCTTCAGGGGATCCTATGCGGGATGTAAGAAGACTCATTGGATCGATTGGGATAGTATCGCCATCCTATTTTCGAGGGTGGTTTGGGGTTGCGCCGACTTTCGGATATTCCGACGCCTGATTACAAATTGTGGTGGAGGTTACGCGAGGGCCATTCGTTGTGGGCTCGATTCTTGATCGCAAGTATTATTGTTACAATGGGCTTGTCTCTCCCAGAGAACCCTTGTAACAAATAATGATAGTCATCAGTGGAGGCGATTGAGGCGGGTCGGTATTCGGGCCCAAGAGCGGATTTTCTGGTCTATTGGCAGTGGTAGCCGGGTCAATTTCTCGGATGATATTTGGTTTGGGCATAGGCCGCTTGCGGATCATTGTTTGGATCGGCCGTTGGGACATATGACAGTGGATTGGTTCATTCGTGATGGTGTGTGGGATCAGGATAGATTGTATCAGGTCTTGGTCTCCAAATGTGGGCTTCCTGCGAGTCTCATTGAGGATATATCCGGGGTTCCGATTCTTCTGGGGTCAGAGGATATTATGCGGTGGATGCTTACCTCTCATGGTGGGTTTTCGATGTCTTCTGCTTGGGATTCTATCCGGGGAAGAAATCCTCAGAACCTTCTGTCTAGTGCCATTTGGAACGATGCTCTCATTCCTACTATTTCTATTTTCCTTTGGCGTCTCCTTCGTAATCGTCTCCCTGTGGATATCAAGCTTCAGGCACGTGGCACTTCCCTTGCTTCACGTTGCTGTTGTTGCTTGCATAATACACATTCTTCTCCTCAGGTTGAATCTATCCCTCACCTTTTTTTGATGAATGATACTGTTCAGTCCGTGTGGAATCACTTTGTTCCTTGGTTTGACACTACACTTCCACACACCACTGATATGATATTGTTCCTCACATTTTGGAGGAATCGCACACACAGATCACACACGAGGCACTTGAGTTTCCTGGTTCCTTGCTTGATTTTATGGTTTGTCTGGACGGAAAGGAATAGTGTCAAGCATCGACACCTTCCTTTTTTGGCATCTCACATTATTTGGCAGGTGGAGCGGTATCTCTGGATCCTTGTTTCAGGTCGGCGTTTGAGCCCCTCGGATTGGTTTGGTTGCTTCCCCCTAAGTGAGTTTTTGCGGGGAGTGATCCACCACGGGTTCCACGCAGCCGATGATGGTAATTTGGCGAGCACCTCGGTCCCCTCGCATCAAGTTAAACACGGATGGTTCGTTTGATCGGGACACATTGATAGTGGTGGTGGGGATTGATACGAGATCATTGGGCGACTCATGTTGGCGTTTCATAGTTCATTCCGGGCGGTGTCTAGCTTTCATGCCGAGCTACTAGATCGGAGATGGGGGCAGAGATGCTCGGCAGTTTTCACTTTGCATATTTGGATCGAGTTGACGCAGCGTGGCGGTGGTCACCACGATCACATCGGGTTGCCTTGGCTCTTGGCAGGTTCAACATACACTGATTCGCATTCGGAACATGATGAGAGACCTTCAGTATTCGATTTCCCACATACACAGAGAGGGGAATCGACCAGCTGATCATCTAGCGGAGTTGGGAGTTGCTGCCCTTGGCAGTCATATTGTTTATGAGGGCACGACTTCTCACCACCTTCTAGCGCTCATTCGGATGGACCAGCTGGGATATCCGAGCTTTAGATTTTGATTGCGCATTAGTTCTCCTTGTATTTTTTAGATATCTCATTATGATAGTCTGTATAGATGTCGTAGTGATAGGTTTCTTGCTTTTTGATTTACCCTCCGTGACGGGACATGACATTGTATGATACTTTGATTATTTGATCTACGGTAGGGGATCACGCCTCAATCCCCCCACCCCCGGGGGTGTTATTTTTGATAAAAAAAAAAAAAAAAAAAAAAAAAAAAACCGGGGTTAAGGATTTTGGTGTACCAATACCATCCTTCACGCCTTTATGCCTAGCCGGACTTCCAATTTTGGATGGTTTGAGAAGATTGTGGACTTTGAGTCCCTAAGCGAAAAAGAATTTTCGAGGGCCTCAAAGATAGAGATTTGATAGTTTTAGGTGAACATTTCGTGTAAGAGGCCCCGCCGGGTACCCGCTCTTCGCCTTCTCAAGCTCCGTATTCTCGAGGTCTCGTCCCGACTCTCTACTATGGGAGTTTTTCCACTAGAAATTTTCCTCGGAGCTAGGTTATTATCCTACGAGAGGGAAAAGGTAAATCTTCCTTCTTCTTGGAGAACTCCTCTCTCTAGGTCGAGCTCGCTCCTCGATGGTTGCACACGGGAGGTGGTCCATGCCGTAGGGTTTAGGGGAGCTTCTCTGGGCCGGTCTTATGATCTTCGAAGGTGGGTTGCCTCTCAACCATTTGCCATAGGGGAGCGAACTTGCAGCACATATAAATCATTCTCTTGGTATTTACATTCGATCATTGTGACCAATAATTCCACGGATAAAGCACAAGTCAGGAACCCTTTCGTATTTGAAGTCCACCCGTTTGTGGTCCCGGATGAGCCTAACCAGGATAGGAGCTCCCCTGCGAAGGGGTTTGGCTATATCAATTAGGACACGGACACGCATAAATGGTCCCACGATCTTCCTTGAGTCCGCATCAACATCAAGTGTTATGTCAATTCCATCTCCGATTAACTTGCCAATCTTATCCGTCATTCCCACATCCGGGAACATTATGGACTTGCACCGAGAATCGGTGTATAGCGGATCTTCCATATCATTGTGATCGAGACCTTCAAATTCCTTCAAAACTAGTAGTGAACGATTGAAAGTCCAGGGTTCTAATGATAGGACCGTTCAATTTCCCATGGGTCTTGAAAATAAAGAAAAACATCAACCCCCACTCTTTAATTTCAAAACCTCCTTCGACCTTCTAGAAGTTGGTAATAGTAGATTAGAATAATTTCGTATTGTGAATTCTTCGTGTTAATAGTTTCCTACTAAACCTTTACGGAGAAGAGATTTGCCTTTTTAGCAACGAGAGCATCACCAATACCAATCTCCTCTTCTTTTGTTTCGGTAAAAGTTAATTTCTTCCATCTACCACAGACTTCTTCCATGGTGGCTAGAAGAAATTAGGTTAAACTTTGGAAGCCACGCCGAGTGAGACGAGAGCCACTATCAATTTCTCTAGAACATTCTCATTATCTATTCACTCCCAAATCCACGAATCCCATCATAAGTAATTGGACAATGGAATTGTCGATGCCGACAACCACCTACTTAATCTTCTTAAGCGTGTTAGCATAGGAATAGCTTGAAAATGCCACAAAAAGTTTCGAAACCTACAATAAGAAATCACCCGTGAGTGTTAGTGATAATGTATTTACTTAAACCAACAATAAAAAAATAAAATGTTCAAATGCTTCTCCTTACCACCACTCCTTGAAGGTGCCAAAATGATTAAAAAGATAATTATAAAAGAGTCCGTCGAAGTTTTTGCATTTTCTCTTTAGCAAACATATTTTTAGCATTATTTTTCAAAAATATGTTTTTAACCATTTTTGAGTTGATCCACTTTCCCCTTTTTTCATTTCGAAACGATACATAACTTGATAATGAGTTACATAACTACCAAATTCGTGTCTCGATGATCGAGATACATAACTCGGTACCAAGACACATAACTTGGTATCCATTTATGTAACTCGATACCGAGGAGTTATATACCGCATCAATTTTTGATATTGGATGCCACATATCTATCTTTATCAATTGGTGGCTTCCACTATAGTAGAAGTTTTGGGGAAAACGCTTTGTTGATTGGCACCATATTCCCATCTCAGTAAACGTCCTCAATAGACTCTATAAAAGTAGCATATACGGTCGAAGGAACTCAACCTCGATCAATAGCGGCTACTCGATGTTGAATGTTCACCAATTCGTCCGGGAGCGGAATGAAGTTTGTAAGCGGGAAAAACAAGCTTAGTGAGATACTTCAAACTTATGAATCGGGACTATTTCCTTCAACAGATTACCATAATGGCCATTCTCGGCTAAACAAGAGCTTTGAACCTTGAATGTGAATACAACGAAAATGTTATGACCAAGGAGCAAAGAGCTAGGGAACCACTTGAAAATGATCAAGTATCTCGCCCGACAATACACGAAAGGTATGGTAGAATTTTTAGTCAAATGGGTAAAAACATATTTCTGAATCCCAAAGAATAGGCTCCTCCTTGGAGATTGAAATCAAAAAATTGCAAATCAAATGGAGAATATAGCTATTAGAAATTAATCCCCTTAATTTCATGAAAAGCTTTTTGTTGTGCAACGGATAGTTTGCTGATAAAACCTTAGGTCGACCGGTTGTCCTTTAATACGAAAAATACATTGAAAATTGAAATACCTTTGAAATTTCAACAGGTGGACCGGTCCAAGAGGGGTTGGACCAGTCGACCTCTTGTTCGACCGGTCGCCCCTCATGGTGACGATCCACCTCATCCAAAATATGAAACAGAAGAGTTTCGAACAAATTGCAACGTTCCAGGCACCGGTCAACATGTGGTCGACCGGTCGGCCAGTTTTTCGTTCTGTCTCGTTTCTATTTCAGAAATTCAACTTTAGGCATGGGTTGCCCTCTAGGGCGACCAGTTGGCCTCAAGTGTTGTCCAATGTTTGTCAAAAGTAAATTTCAAGAAATACTCCGAAAATTAGTAAAAATCATTTAAATCGATTTGGGGGTATTTGGACAACATTTGAGGTTATTGTTTTGGTGTAAAACTCAATAATATGAAATTATCAAAATTACGATAAAAAATTTTATCTAACAAACTCTCCTTTTTGATGATTACAAACCAAAATAGTTTTAGGTCACTTTTAAAAATGAAATAAGTTTTTCTAGCCAAAAACAACTATCCATTTTAGGCGACGCTTATCATGATTAAGAATCATAAGTATAGGAGAAAGATTTTTCAAAACATTTTATAAAAGCTCCCATACCAACATGCTAAACAAAAATAGGCATAGAAGCAAACAACTAAAAGCTAAAAGCTTAGCTTTTACAATTATAGCTAGAAATTCAAGAGCTTAAAAGCTCCCCATGTCAAAAATAATTCATCAATCTTTATAAAAGTCTATTATGAATCCATTAGACTAAGTTTCATCCTCGCTTTTGGCTTTTTCATCCCATGACTTATAGCTTTTTTTGCGAGCTTTTTCGGCTTTTTTGATCTAAACATAAGCTTATGAGCTTATTTCATTATAAAAAAGACTATTAGCACGATAAAAACATCATAAATACATATCAAAGTGCGCATTGAATCGAATTATCATGCTTTTGAAATTTTGAAAAGAAAGTTTGTAGAAGCTCATTTGATTGATAGAACATGATCTATGTAAACATATAAGACATTTGAAATCAAGAGATTCATATAAAGGATGAAATCTTCTTTCGAGGCATTTTATCGAACACTTGCCATGCATAAGATAAAATCGAAGTTGAAAAAACATTTGTAAATGTAATCATGCCCAAAAAAATCAACACCAATCCTAATTCTACAATCATAATTCATCAACATTCATAATTCCCAACACAAATATACAAGAGTTTCACCAATTCATCAAGTAAAAGCACATTCTCAAGGGTTCAACCCAATTGGTATTAAAGAGGGAATTAATCTTACTAATTGATCGGAGAAGATGAATAGAATGGAAGACATAGGCATTATATAAGTCCAATAATGTAGAATTTGCAATAAATATCATTTTGAGTGAATTGTGTGTGAACTGGGCGAAGGGTGCGAAAAATAGACGAAATGAGACAAATAAACTGAAAGATTAGACATAAGCGATTTTAAACCAAAAACTTGCCATGGTCGACCGGTTGACAAGGGTTCGACGATCTGCAAGTCAAGGTTGACTGGGTCGACCACCTTGCCGATCGGTACCTAAATTTTGGTTCGAGTTTTTGTTCGAATTTTAAGTTAAAAATGCGATTTTTCACCCCTAAGTTTTAAAAATGCACAAAATGCAATCATAAACCTTATTCGATATGCATTATGCCTAAACGAGCTCGAATTGAAGTAAAAGACTCGGTGGCTAAAGGTTTTGTGAAAATATCCGCGAGTTGATCTTGAGACGGAACAAAGCACATCTCAATTTTTCATTTAGAAACACAATCCCTTAGAAAATGGTATTGAACCTCAATATGTTTTGTTCAGTTATGATGAACCAGTTGAGCAATGTTTATAGCGGACGTATTGTCACAAAAAATAGGAACATTTTCGAAAGAACATTTGTAATCCACTAAGGTTTGTTTCATCCAAAGAAGTTGAGTACAACAAAAGGCCGCGGAAATGTATTTGGCCATTGATAAGAATACACAGTTTTGCTTCTTTGAAAACCAAGATACTATGCAATCGTCTAAAAAATGACATGATCCGGAAGTACTTTTGCAATCATCAATATTTCCCACATAGTCCGAATCACTATATCCTTTAAGAGAAAATTTTTCATTCTTTGGAGAAAACAAGCCATATGAAATAGTACCTTTCAAATATCAAATTCTTTTAACGGCACTCATGTGAGATTCTTTGGGATTGCTTTGAAATCAAGCACATAGGCATACGGCATGAAAAATATCGTGTCTACTTACGGTTAGGTAAAGTAAACTACCAATCATACCTCGATACTTTGATTCATCAACCGACTTGCCTTTTTCATCTTTGTCAAGCTTGATATTGGTTGCCATTGGAGTAGCAATGGTCCTTCCTTCTTCAATACCGAACTTCTTTAGAAGCTCTTTTGTATACTTGGATTGAGATATGTAAATGCCTTCTTGGCATTGTTTTATTTGAAGTCCAACAAAGAAGTTGAGTTCTCCCACCATGCTCATCTCAAATTCTCCTTGCATGAGCTTAGAAAATTTCTTACAAAGAAACTCATTAGTAGCACCAAATATAATGTCATCAACATAAATTTGTACTAATAAACAATCTTGCCCTTTTTCAAAAACAAAGAGAGTAGTATCAACTTTTCCTCTTGAAAATCCATTTTGTAAAAGAAAAGAGTTAAGTCTATCATACCTTGCTCGGGGTGCTTGTTTTAAACCTTATAAGGCCTTTTTAAGTTTGTAAACATCATTTGGCCTCGAAAAATTTTCAAACCCTGGAGGTTGTTTTACATAGACTTCTTCTTGAATAAAACCATTTAAAAAATGGATTTAATATCCATTTGGTAAAACTTGAAATTTTAAAACAATAATAGGCAAGTAAAATTCGAATTGCTTCTACACGTGCTACGGGTGCAAATATTTCATCATAGTCAACACCATCTTCTTGACAATATCCTTGAGCCACTAACCTTGTCTTGTTTCGACGATGTTGCCTTGGTCATCGAGTTTATTTCAGAATACCCATTTTGTGCCAATTATCGTTTGTGATGGAGAAAAAGGTACCAATTCCCAAACATCATTCCTCTCAAATTGGTTCAACTCGTCTTGCATTTCTAGAAACCAATCTTCATCCTTAATGGCTTTCTTTATATTTTTTGGCTCTTTTTGAGAAATAAGAGCTTTCTCGGCAATTTTCTTTCTAGTCATGGCTTTGTCTAGAGAGTCCCAATTATGAGATCTTTTGGATGATCTCCTTTGAATTTTGATACAACGGGATGATCTGAGTTATCACCTTTATCTTCTTGTGGAACATTTGAAGTTGAAGGTTGATTATTTGATGTGGAAGGTTGATCACTTTGAGCATCATTTGGAACAATTGGTTCAATTTCATCTTCTTCATTACTTTCATCATTGGGTATCCTTTCAACACCCGAGGCTTCATTGAATTTAATGTGAATAGACTCCTCGACCACCATGCTCGTTTTGTTGTAAATCCGATATGTCTTACTCTTAGTCTAATACCCCATAAAAATTCCTCCATCGGCCTTGGGATCAAGTTTGTAATTGATCCTTAGTATTCAAAATAAAACACTTGCAACAAAATATTTTTAAATAACTAATATTTGGAGTTCTTCCTTTCCAAAGCTCATAAGGTGTTTTATTTAACTTGGGACGAAGATATACCCGGTTTATGACATAGCAAGCGGTGTTTATGGCTTCGGCCCAAAAATATTTTGGAAGTGAGAATTCATTTAGCATGGACGGGCACATTTCTTGAAGAGTTCGGTTTTTCCTTTCGACAACACCACTTTGTTGTGGAGTTCTCGAGCAAAACATTATGTGCATACCCCTTGGTTTCACATAATATTCTAAAGTCACCATCAAATTCTCCTCCTCGTTCACTCCTTATAGACTTAATCGTATCTTCTTTTTTCATTTTCTATAAGTTTACACAACTTAGCAAACTCATTAGCGGCATCACATTTATTTGCAAGAAAGATAGCCCAAGTGTATCTAGAAAAATCATCAACTATAACAAATGTGTAACGTTTTCCACTTAGACTTTCGGTGCCAATATCCCCATACAAATCAAGATGAAGTAATTGTAGAGGCTTGGTTGTGGAAATTTTATTTTTGGGCTTAAAACTAATTTTAACTAATTTGTTCTTTTGACAAGTGTCACATAAGCCAAGATTTTCAAAATTCAATTTGGGTAGTCCTTTTACATGTTGGTTTTTGTAAATCTTTTGCAAATTTTTGTATATAACATGTCCAAGTCGCCTATACCTTAAATTTGTTAAATCATTATTGGCGACAAGACAAGAAACATTTTGACTAATCAAATCACTTGTGCAAATTTTGTAAAGATTGTCTTTTCTACTTGCTTCACAAATAATTTTATCATTTTTGAGAATAAGGCATTTTTCTTTATTAAAAATAACATCAAAATTAGAATCACAAAGTTGGCTAACACTTATCGAATTGAACTTAAGCCCTTCAACTAATAAAACATTACTAAGAGAGAAAGAAGAGTTACCAATTTCTCCATTTCCAATAATTCTTCCTTTGCCATTCCCGAACATGACCATGCCTTCTTCTTTGAGCTTGATGTTGGTAAACGTTCTCTCCTTCCGGTCATATAGCGTGAACATCCGTTGTCCACGAGCCATTTTGAATTTTCCGGGAATTGTTATAGCCCCTAGCACCTACAAATAAATTATTTTTAGGTACCCTATAATTTTGAGGTCCATGGGGGCTAGTCTTAAGACCTTTGGGTCTCCAAAAATGACTAAAACCATTTTTCAATTTCTGATCATTTGCATAGTGTCCATTTTTACCATAATAAAGCAAGTAATAATCACTACAGAAATTAGAGAAAACATGACGATAAAATTCGTCATACAAATGCCCATTTTCGTCACTAAAGATATTAGGTGACGAAATTTGAGCGTCATAATGATCGTCTTTGTAGCACGTGTTAAAAGGTATATGTGACGATGTTTTTGGTTCATCACAAAATATTTACTATTTGATGACGCTAACGATTAGTGTCATCATTTATATCATTTTTGTGATGCCTACCTAGTCACTTCAATGATCAAACTTTTGTCACTCATATTATTATTTTGTCACCAAAAGGTAACATTTTAAATGACGAATGGATAATGGTCATCCAAACATTAGATTTTGGTGACGAAAATAATTATATTGCCAAATTAATCAAATTTTAATGACGCTTCAAAGTGTCACAATTGCATTAACTAATTCGTCATATATTATATAATTTGTCATAAAAGAGATGTTTTATAGTTCTGAGAATATCGGTCGTCACTTAATGAGTATATATACAATGACAAAATAATGTGTCACAAAAAGTAATATTAAATGACACGACATTCATTGTCACCAAAAAGATTTTGAAACGTGATGACATGTTTCGTCACGAAAAAATTAACATTACATGACAAAGTTGATTAGTGTCACTAATTGCATAAGATTTGTGATGAATCGGTTCGTCATAAAAGAAGTATATGGTGACAAAATATTTCGTCACTAGATAGTTTTATATGGTGACACACAAATCATCATAAATGACCCATTTTGGGTGACAAATTTAAAATATATATGGGACGATACAAGTCGTCATAAAAGGACCGTTTTTAATGACCAATTTTATATTGTCACTAAATGGATATGTATGGTGACATCTAAGTTCGTTGTGAAAAATATTAGTTTCAATTACAAAATAGATCAGTGTCACCAATTGATTTTTATATGACGACATAAATAGCCATTAAATGAGGCATTGGAGACTATATATCGATGTATTAATTTGTCATATTTTATCATTTACATTGCATAAAAATAAAATAAAATCTTATGATGAGAAAATTCATTATTGACTTTCCATATTATTAATACTTCGATTCAAAGATACATAAATTTGCTTGGTCTAATATTATATTACAAATGCAATTTAAAATTTAAATAAGCATGAAAATAAAAAGAACCAACATGTTAAGTAGAACGTGCTTATTTAATCAATATAGGAAAAATGCTAAAATATCCAACTTTCAAATGGAAATTATAAATCTACTTGAAAAATATTCGAAAATGGAACATTGGGCATCTAAACCCAAACAATACTCATATAAACATAAACCATATGTCCCTTAAATCTTATTTTGTAGCTTAGATATTGTTGGCGTGCGTTTTGGTCAACAAGCAAAAATATGTAAAAGATTTAACACGTGAAAATATAAGCGTGCGTAACGTGTGTTTATTTATGACTAATTCTACCTTTTTTGCATAATGCCGAGCCGAATTATTGGGGTCGGTCTTTCTTACAACTTTTCTTTTTTCGAGGCCTTTTTTTCTCTGTCTTTTCCTCTTAAAATGAGGATTTTTATACCCCTCGAGTAAGTGAGTTTTCAACGATCCTCTTTGCACTAATCAACCATTAATCAGTAAAATAATTAAAGAAGGACACATGTCCCTCTCTAATTGTGCATGTCAGCCAATTCTTGCCACTTGGTGACTCCTCTCTATAACTTTCCGACATGTGGCAGTTTCTGATACCAATAAAGCGTTAAGCATGGGCGGGGCATGGGCAAATGGTTATTTTTATGAATATGTCGCGCATGCGTTTCCCGCCGAAAATTGTGCTCGGGGCTCAGAGCTCGGCAGTCATACTGTGGTTGGGCTCGGTAGCGGGCGAGCCTAATTCATGACGTGTCGCCGCGACCATTATCGATGTCACCCGTAGGTCCCCACTCGGATGTGTCTTGCCGGTCGACGCGTGGATTAATTTCTTCGGCTCGGCTCGGGTGTCATCAAAGGCCCCCAAGTTTAATTTAGAGAGAAGAATTTCAAGTCGGAGTTAAACTTTAATGCTAATGATAAACATTTAATGGGGAAACGGATTTCTCGGAGGTTTTGTTCATTCGACATCGTCGCGTAGCGATTAATGCCTAGCGGCGCATTAATTGTGTTGCCATAATGACAGATCGTGGCATTTTGTGGTTGGACCAATCTTGCGTGGGAATCGAAAAGGTACGTCGATTCTGTCGTGGCGTGGGGACGCGACGGCGTTCTCGACATGTTTGACGGCTTTGAGTTTAAAAAGCGCGTCTTTTCGAATAAACGTTTCATTTATCGAGGGAACCCCATCTATAAATACCCCTTTTTTCCTCCATCATTCACTTTTGCATCCATTATCCTCGAGCTAGATCGATTGAAACCGAAGCGTAAATTTTGGGTCGGCTTCCAAAGTTAGAGACTTCAAACTTAGGTATTTTTGAAATATTCTCATTTTACCTATAAAATGTCTTCTTTTGAGGATAGTAGAGTCGTAGTTATAGCGTAGAGGTTGAAATCGAAGATCCTCCCCTCGAACCTTCTGTTTATTTCTCACCAAAGACGGCGATCTCCGTCTTATAGCCCGAGCATCATTGAGATATCTTCTCCATTCTTCTCGAGGTAACGTCTTTAGAGCGGACGCATACTATTTTCGATCCGACGCGGTGACTATTTTTAGAGAAAAGAACAGTGTATCGGCCCGGCACAAGAGAGTTGACGAAGAATCACGAGTGCTGATTTTAGGCGAGATTAGCAAGAAGAAGAAAATATGGACCCATCGGAGCCGGAGCGTGATAACGTGGAGCGGGTAGACGAACCTGCAGAGATTCGAGGCTGAGAGAGGCCTCAAGTGCCCATGGGCCATCGTAACAGCTTGGCGACGGTCGGCAAGGAGGAGGCCCTCGTCTATGTGTCGAGCCTCGGTGGACTCCGAGTGATATAAACGATATCCCTAGCATGCCGATGATCCGGGGAGGTAGAAGAGCTCGGCGGAGGTATCGTATTCCAAGTGGCATCCATTTTTTGGGTACCGGATGGCACAGAGGTTCCTCGTACCCACCGGCGGGTTGCTTGGCCATATTTACGCCGACCTCCTATACGGGTTGCGATTTCCCCGCCGGCTTTCCTTACGTGGTGGTTTTGCAAGTGGGGCATGCATCCGAGTCGGTGCACCCTATTTCTTGGGGTAGGATCATCGGCCTCCTGGTGATGTTCCACCGGAAAAATATCCTCGCCCCAAATTCAAGGAGATGAACGAGCTCTTTATCACGGTGAGTGACTCCTTCATCTCGGGGTCGGCCGTCGGGTGGTATTATGTCTGACCCGACTAGGGTATCCGGACGGCTTGGTGGAAGGTCTCCCTTCATCTTTGAAGGAGTGGAAGGATAAGTGGCTACGGGTGAGCGGCGAGTGGCTCGCGTGGAGGATGGGGAAAGGGAAAGCTTTTTCATCCCCATCAATTTTGTTTTTGGTTCTGATAAGTCTTACCTTTTCTCCTTTCTCTCGCTTTTGCTTTTTTCGCATTTCCTTTTGTGATTGACTTTGCTTCTTTTTCGTCTTTTTACCTTTACAGAGAAGGGCATCGAAGGGGCCTCTGTCGCCACCTTTATTCGGCGTGGAAAACATCCAGGCCCGAGGCATCGGGGATAAAGCGGATCGAGATTGGCCACCGAGGCCAATCGCCGCGGCGGCTTGAGGCTCGCTCGCTCTCCGACCCGAGGCCGAGGGGCGGCTCGACGAGGCGGCAGAGAGTGAGGGGGAGGTTGGGGAGAGCCTCGTGCAGAACCCTCCCGGTGAATGAAGTACGGCCCATCTCTCCAGGAGGAGCGGCTAGACGGAGGCGCCGCACCGTCTCCTACAACGGCGATCTGTGGGAAGATTGTTTGTGCCGTTGGGCAAACACAGACTCAGCAGCCGCCGAGTGCGCCGCTGCCGTTCGAGGTAAACATAGTATTTCTCACACTTCCTTTTGAAATGTTTTTCATCTTCTTTTGACCTTTTAACGGTGGTTGCTTTTTGTAGGGCGTGGCTTGGATTTGCGTGCACGCCCCGCAGCGTGAGGGAACACGGCGCGCGGCGAACTCGAGGCGATGCCGACCCAAATGCAGATGCGGAGGTGGCTTGGAGAACAGATATCCGGCCGACAAACGCCCTGTGATGGAGTGCGGGGAGGCAATGGAACCTCCTTCAAAGGAGAAGAGGAGGGATTGTGATGGAAGAGCCAGGCGATCAAGGGGTTGGTCCGACGGCGCCGGAGCATCTCGAACGGGCCCCTGAAGGGGAGGTCCGCGAACTTTCTCGGATGATCTCGGGGGAAGGTCACTTCATCCCTCCAAATCGGGTGAGAGATGAATCTGCGAGGGAATGATTGGACTGCGCCACTTGATGGTTTGTAGAGTTTGTCCGTGCGCCACGCCGACGGAGGAGCGATCGAGAGTTTTACAGGAGGCGGGTCGGGGTGCGATGAGTGTCCCGGCTCGTGCCTGGACAAAGGCATCGAGCAAGTCGCTCGAGAGGCGGCCGAGGAACAAATTGACATGCCATGGGAATGTCCGGCGGATCATTGGGCTCTATGGCATGCAATCGGGAACTCGCGAGGTGGAGAAAAAATACGCCCGATCTAGAAAGGCGGCACGGGGACTGCGGGAGGCCTATGCTACCCTTCAAGGGTACAAGAATCGTTAAAGACCAGCGGATGAGGCTACGGCTCGGGCTAACTCGAGAGAGGAAGGCTAGCTGCGAGGGCCGAGGCGGAGCGAGATCGAGGCCCGCAAGGTGAAGAGGAGCTTAGGGCTAAGATTGCCGAGCCGAACGTCGCCACCGCCCGAGCCGAGGAAATGGAGGCGTCTAGACGATGTGCGCAGAGAGGCCGAAGAAACTACTCATCGGCAAATTGAGGAAGCTCGCACAGTAGCCGTTGAAGCTTACAAGGACTCGAGGAGTATGCATTTATGTTAACCTGCTGCCACGCGACCCCTCGAGAGAAATTCTCGATTTAGTTAAGGGCGGGCGGATCGTTGCTCGGCTTGAGGAAGATCGGCCCTCCCGAAGGCCGATCTCGATGCTCTTCGGCCGAACTTTGCCGAGGCCCCTAATGTTCAAGGCTCTCCTCCTCCGGATGTGGAAGAAGTCGCCTCCGTGCCGTTGAAATTCGCGCCCCGCTCGATCACCGGATGGTGTTTGCCCCTTTTTATTTATAAGCTTTCATACGTACTCGTAGGTAGGTGACTTGGCCTCGTGCCTTGGGATGTAATGGGCTCCGGCCTTCCCTGTGTAAATATTTTTGTAGTAGAAATGAACTCTTCTTTCTATCACTGTATATTTGTTTTAAGCTTCTTGCATATGCTTGGCTCTTTTCCTTTTTGTAAGATTGTTGCTGAATAAGGGACTTCATCCGCTTTAATTGACTTTCGTACTTGGTATATGAACCGATCTTTATTTTGTATTTGGTACTTGGTACATAAACCAAGTCTTCATTTCATGCTCGGTGTGTACATCGAGCCTTTGTTTTGTGCAGTACGTAACCAAGTCTTTATTTTATGCTTGGTGTGTACACCAAGTCTTTGTTTTTGTGCTCGGTGTGTAACCAAGTCTTTGTTTTGTGCTTGGTGTGTACACCAAGTCTTTGTTTTGTGCTCGGTGCGTAACCAAGTCTTTGTTTTGTGCTCGGTGCGTGAACCGTCTTGGTTTCGTCGTGCTCGGTGCGTAACCAAGTCTTTGTTTTGTGCTCGGTGTGTAACCATCTTGGTTTCATGCTCGATGCGTAACCATCTCTTTGTTTTGTGCTCGGTGCGTAACCAAGTCTTTTCAAATGCAAAGGGCGTGCCGAGACGACTTGTCCGCATTCGGCTTTTGGTGAGACGATTTTTACTATCCCGGCAAGTAGCCGAGGTGGGTAAAAATTTTGTCCCCCTTTAGGGAGCTCACGAGAATATCGAGATGAAAGGATAATTCTTTAGAATCCTATCCGGTTAAAACCGAGATCTCTATTGATAATACCGTTTCGGGTATGCTACATTCCATGGATGCATAAATTTTTCTCCATTCAAATATTCTTTGGTATGCCCCATGTTTTGGACAAGGCGTGGTGACCGAAATGGGCCCTCCCAGGTTGGCTTCAACGGGCGGGTTCAACACCCGTTATCTTTTTCAACACAAGATCGCCGACTTGGAATCTCCTTTCCTTTACTTTCGAATTGTAATACCTCTCGCTTCTTTGTTTATACACGGCATTTTTATCTCGGCACTACACCTTTTTCTTCGAGCGAGATCTAGCTCGGCTCGAGCGTGACCTCATTGCCGTCCTCTTCAAAATTTGCACTCGAAGGTAGGGGCTCCAATCTCGGACAGAATCACCGCCTCGGTTCCATAAGCCAAAGAAAAGGAGTTTCTCCGGTGGCCGCTCGATCGTCGTTCGTATGACCCAAGACACCCGGGTAACTCCTAGGCCAATTGCCTTTGGACTCCTCCAATCTTGCCTTCAAGGTGTACTTGAGTATTTTATTAACGGCCTCAACGTCCGTTGGATTTGGGGATGATATGGAGTCGAGAAGTGGTTTTAATGTGGAAACCTTCGCAAAAATTTGAAACCTTTGGTTATCAAATTGTTTCCCATTGTCTGTAACAATCGAGCGTGGTATCCCGAATCTCTGGATAATGGACTTCCATGCAAAACTCACAATCTTCTCTTCATCTATTTTCGCGGAGAGTTACGCTCGGCCCATTTTGTGAAATAATTCACCGCCACAATGGCATATTTGACGCCCCCTTTGCCGGTGGGAAGTGGTCCGATGTCCATTCCCATTTGACAAATGTCCATGGGCTAAATACGGAGGTAAGTTGCTCGGGAAGATATCCGACTGCGGCGCGAATCTTTGGCACCTCTCGCATCTTTTGACGAGATTGGTTGCATCCTTTCTTAGGGATGGCGGTAGTAGCCTTGCAGTATTAATTTATAGGCTAATGTCGCCGCCCGGCGTGGTTTCCGCATATTCCTCGTGAACCTCTCGAAGTGCGTAACTCGCATCCATCTCGGAAAGGCACCGTAGGAGTGGGATGGAGTATCCTCGTTTGTATAGGATGTCGTCTACTAATGTAAACCGAGCCGCTTGAGTTCGTAATGTTCGGCTTGACCTTGTTTTTAGAGTTGAACTCCTTTTTCTAAATCTTGAATGATTGGGGCCATCCAGGTTTGCTCGGCGGTTTCGATTGTATATATCTTCTTTGCACCAAGTGATGGGGCGGGCGGTTGTGTGACAATGACATCCGCGATGGCATCCGGCCCCGGGTTGGAACCGAGCCGAGCTAAGGCATCCGCTGCATGTTCTCGGCTCGGGGTATATGTAAGACTTTTGTCTTAAAGTGTGATAATCTCTTCTGGACCAAGTCCAAATATTGTGCGATTTTTTGCTCTTTCGCCGTACTCACCGTTGATTTGATGAACGACCAGTGCGAATCGCGTGTGTACCAACAGTAGTTTTAGGCCCATGGAAGCGCCATATCTAAGCCTCGCCGAAGTGCCTCGTATTCGGCCGTTGTTCGTTGCGGGAAGCGAAATCGCACGGCCGGCAAAGCGATAGCATTTTTGATTTGGATCGATTATCACGATTCCGCCGCCGCTGCGGTGGAAGAGCGTCAATGAACAATTTCCATTCTTGGTCTTCCATAACTTCCAATCGTATGGAAGGTGTGAATTCGCCACGAAATCGGCTAAAGTCTGTCCTTTTATTGTTGTACGTGGTTCGTATAGAATATCAAATTGTGAGTTCGACGGCCCACTTGATCATTCGACCGAAGTATCGGGTCGGTGTAGTACTTGCTTCAGTGGGTAGTTCGTCAAGACTATAATCTTGTGCTCTAGAAAATATGGACGGAGTTTCCGCGCGCAGTGATGATTAATGAATAAGCCAACTTTTCCATTGGTGGATAGCGGAGCTCGGCGTCATGTAACGCGCTTGGTGTAATAGACCGGATGTTGGATAGAACCATCTAACTCGATTAACACCGAGCCGATGGCATATTCGGATACCGCAGTACAAATACAAGTCCTCCTTGGGTAGGTTTTTGTAATATAGGAATTGAAGAAAGGTGTTGTTTGAGGGATTCAAAGGCGAGTCTCGCTTGCTCGGTCCACTCAAAATTTTTGCTCTTTTTATAATTTCGAAAAAAGGTTTGCACTTGTCGTGGATCGCGAGACGACGAATCGGTTAAGGGCGCCAATTGGCCTGTTAGGCTTTGTACCTTTTTTCACAGAATTTGGGGTTCTAGATCGATTATGGCTTTTATTTTGTCCGGGTTCGCCGATTCCCCTTTGGCTGACCATATACCCCAAAAATTTACCCGAGCCGACCCCAAATGTACATTTTCTCGGGTTTAACATCATCTTGTACTCTCTTAAAACAGCAAACATTTTATTAAGATTGTTTAGATGATCGGATATATACTGATGATTTCACCAACATGTCATCTACATAGACTTCCATAGTACGACCTATCATTTTCTCAAACATCTTATTTACTAACCTTTGGTAGGTCGCACAAAGATTCTTCACCAAGGGCATCATCTTGTAATAGAAATTCCGAAAGCAGAGAAGAATGATGTATTTTCTTTGTCATCAGGTGCATTCGTATCTGGTTGTAACCGAGTATGCATCCATGAAGCTCATCGGCTCGTGTCCGCCGTGGCATCTACCATATAGTCAATATTTGGTAATGGATAAGCGTCCTTGGGGCATGCCTTATTCGGTCGGTGAAATCCACGCACAGCGCCATGGCCATTGCTTTTTTTTACCAAAACAGGATTGGCAACCCATCGGGATAGAGAGCTTTAGGATAAATTGATTATCTAACAACTTGTTCACCTTGGCCTCAAGTCTTTGCTTCGTCTGTCAGGGCGGGTTTGCGCTTTTCGGATAGCGGGGCGAACGTTAGGTCAATATTGAGGCGGTGGCATGCATGCTTAGGGTCAATTCGGGCATGTCCGCATGAGTCCATGCGAAGACGCGTCAAGATTATTTCCCAAAACTCAATCGGCTCGGTTCGATATGGTTCGGGAGATCATGACCAATACGTAGTTGGCGCCTCGCTTGGCCTTCCGAGCGTTGATTGTATCAACCTGTTCTCTGGTTCCGCCGCTTTTTTTTCTTTCTTCGCTCCTCTTTGATCTGGTCTGCAGGGCAACTCATCTTTAGTGGTCGGCTCGTCCTCGACTATCGGCTCGCCTTCTTTCATCATCGGTTCCTTTCAGGTCGGCGACTGGATTATCCTCTGAATGATCACCACTTTCCGCTCGGGCTCCTCCTTTGGCGGGGATCGCCTTGCGTGGTTCCACTTTGGTTTCTCCTCGTTCCACCACGTTAATCTCCACCAGTCGGAGTTTGAGAGAGCATTCTCGTGACTCCCTTTGATTCCCTTTATGTATAGCCTCGCCATCAGATGTTGGGAATTTTATACAAAAATGATATATTGAAACGGCTGCTTTTATATGATAAAGCAATGGCCTCCCAATGATAGCATTGTACTCCGAATCGGCGTTGATTATTTTGAATGTTGTCATGACGGTCCGTTTATGCAACCCTTGTCCCATTTGGATGGGCAAATCAACTTCCCCGAGCGGGACTATTCTTCCTCCTCCAAACCCCAGAATGCTATCGTTGCATGGACGGATATAGCTATCGTCCACGTTCAACCTTCGAAAGGCTCGGACGTAAATGACTGATGAGTAGCTTCCAGAGTCGATCAAAATTCTGTGGACCGGAATACCCAAAATCGGTGCAGTAATGACCAGGGGGTCAGAATGAGGATGGACCACCTGGTCGGCATCCGCATCCGAGAACACAAAATGGCCGGTGGGTTGGCCTTCCTTGATTTCCGCCACCCGAACTTGCCTTTCGGCGTTGGCGACTGCCTAACATCGGCCTTTCTTTTTTCATTGGAGCGGCTATCCTCGGCTGTGTTAGTATTGATTCGATTTACACTCGACATCATGAGGATCTCCCTACCCTGGTTCTCGGCAGGTGGTGGCGGCAGGAGAGCTGGATTGGTTACGCGCTCCGGGTTGACACCTTGAGCCAGTGCCGGTGGGGGCGGTGGTTCATGAACGTATCTTTAAGTCCTCCTTGCCAAACAATCGCATAATTTTCACGATTAGATCTCGGCACTCATCGGTATCGTGACCTATTGATTTATGATAGGCACAATACCGGCGTGAATCTAATTTTTGTCACTCGACCTTCAAAGGCCGAGCGGGAGGTAACAAATTTAGACCCGTACTTCATTCCATATGGTGATGGAGTGTGGGTCGAAGTATTCTCAGTAGCGGCAACTTCGGCTCGTACTTCTTGGCGAGCCTTAAATCCGGTAGCCGGGTTTTCCGAGAACGGTCTAAATCCCGACCCCGACCCAACTGCTGATTCCTTCCTTCCGTCCTTTCTCACGCCCCCTGGTCGGTACTTGGGACGATTCTTCGCCATGGCTTCATCTACGCAAATATGGCGTTCGCATGGATCGAAATTCTTGGTGCGAGGTCGCCCCGATTCATGGATAGAGTAGTTAAACCAAGTTTCTGGGGCAAGGCCAGCCATGGCTGCAATTAAAATGGCATCATCCGACACCGGTTCCATCTCTCGAACTTGCTTATTGAACCGAGAGATATAGCTTTTCAGGGGCTCGTCCTTCCCTTGTTTGATGTTTACGAGGGAATCCTTAGGCGCAGCTCGGACTTTGGACGTTAAGAAATGCGTCGTAAAGGCGGAGGCCAGATCCCCCCATGCTCGAATGGATCCCCGTGGTAGGGTCCTAAACCAATGGTGGGCTCGATCGCCCCCAGTCGGCGGGAAAGCCTCGGAGGATGGCATCGCTAAATTTTGATCTGATTCCATCCATGCTAAGTACTTGTGGACATGAGTAGTTGGGTCGGTTTCCCATTGTAGAGACCGACACGGGGATTTTTAACTTTGACGGTAATGGGGTCGCCAGGATTCCGGGAAAATGGCGACATAACAATTTGGTTGGTTCATTGCTTGGGGCGGTCTCGAGACTGTTCGCCTTTCGGACCGCCTTCCAATTCGTTTAAACGATGGCGAAGGCGGTGTATTTCTACATCCCGTTCTGCCATAGGCTAGGGCCTTGGATCCGATTGACCCTAAGTTGCTCCCGCTCATCCGAAAACCCGAGTCGGGAATTTATCGATCGAGTGGCGAAAAAGATCAACTCCGGTCGTCCAAACGAACACCGAGTGGGCATGGCGATGTCGTGTTGGCTCCGGTAGTGACTCGCTACACGACTTTGCCCTTCCTCATCTTCTCGCGCCGTCATCACGACGGACACGTTGTTCATTAATCAATCGCTTCTTGGGCCGTCATGAGGAAGCCCGGGAACTTGAGGATTGATATTAACATTTAGTTGTGGATTGAGTGGGTTAGTATTTACAAGGAGTGGAGGAGGTGCTTGAGAGTTTGTGGTAGCGAGAGTTTGTGATATGAGTTGGTTCATTTCTTTGTACAAAAGTTGGGTTGGTAATTAGGTGAGCGAAGGAAATAAAGTAGTGCTCCCCGCCTGTACATGGAGCATATTTTGGCCATTAGTAGTCCGGCGGTTTGGTTGTTAGGGTGTTGTTCTTGATCAAACGAGCATTTCGATTGTTGACTCATTTTATTTATTACGAAAAAGACAAACATCGAACTTTACCTGGTTTTCACTTAACTCGCTTCATCGGAATTCGATTGGACCAATACGCCCTCTTCTAGCGCCAATTTATTGGCGTGCGTTTTGGTCAACAAGCAAAAATATGTAAAAGATTTAACACGTGGAAATATAGCGCGCGTAACGTGTGTTTATTTATGACTAATTCGCCTTTTTGCGTAATGCCGAGCGAATTATTGGGGTCGGTCTTTCTTACAACTTTTCTTTTTCAGGCCTTTTTTCTCTGTCTTTTCCTCTTAAAATGAGGATTTTTATACCCCTCGAGTAAGTGGGTTTTCAACGATCATCTTTGCACTAATCAACCATTAATCAAGTAAAATAATTAAAGAAGGACACATGTCCTCTCTAATTGTGCATGTCACCAATTCTTGCCACTTGGTGACTCCTCTCTATAACTTTTCGACATGTGGCGTTTCGATACCAATAAAGCGTTAAGCATGGGAGGCATGGGCAAATGGTTATTTTTATGAATATGTCGCGCATGCGTTCCGCCGAAATTTGTGCTCGGGGCTCGGGGCTCGGGGCTCGGCGGATCATGCGTGGTTGGGCTCATTAGCGGGCGAGCCTAATTCATGATGGCGTGTCACCGCGCACCATTATCGGCGTCACCCGTAGGTCCCCACTCGGATGTGTCTTTGGGATCGACGCGTGGATTAATTTCTTCCGGCTCGGCTCGGGTGTCATTAGATATTATTCCCACGTGACCATGAATGCCATAAGTTTGTCGATAGATGCACCTTGTTGACCCAATTGCTCTTTCAAATCACTCACTTGGGTCTTTAGTCCACTTACTTGAGATTCGAATCTTGTAGTTTTTCTTGTGTTTCTGAAGTTCCTTTTGAAGTTGTTAGGTAGTTGAATCAAAGGATGTGGTGCGTCTACTTGGAGTTTGGGCCATAGCCAAGACCCTTTATATAACCGGATCCATGACCAAGCATCTCAGAACTATTTCTTGACTCTTCTCAATTTCTTGCTCTATATATTTTTCTTGCTTTTCTATCATTAACTCCTATTTAAATATATTGATTTAAGAGTACACAATAAATATCATGGTTACATAGAAAGACAATATCTTGTTATTTTGTGTTGCTTCGAGCATTCATCTATTTATAAGAGAGGTCTTGGATTTGAATCCCAAGAATAGGCTCCTCCTTGGAAATTGAAATCAGAAAAATTGCAAATCAAATGGAGAATATAGTGTTAGAAATCAATCCCCTTAATTTCATGAAAAGTTATCATTGTGCAATGGATAGTTTCTTTGATAAAACTTAGGTCGACCAGTTGTCCTTTAATACGAAAGATACATTGAAAATTGAAATACCCTTGAAATTTCAGGTGAACCGGTCCAAGAGGGGTTGGACGATCGACCTCTTGTTCGACCTGGCCGCCTCATGGTGGTCGATCCACCTCATCCAAAATGTCAAATAGAAGAGTTTCGAACAAATTGCAACATTCCAGGCACGATCAACTCTGTGAAGTCGACGATCGACCACACCGGTCGACTGGACCATTTTGGTTCTATTTTGTTTATGTTTTGTAAATTCAACTTCATGAACGGGTTGCTCTCAGGGCGACCGGTTGGCTAGAAAGAAGTGTTGTCCATTTTTTGTCAAAAATAAATTTCAAGAAATACTCCAAAAAATTAGTAAAAATCATTTAAATCAATTTGGGTACTTGGACAATATTTGAGGTCATTGTTTTCGTGTAAAACTCAATAATATGAAATCATCAAAATTACGATAAAAATATTTATCTAACCACCACTTCTACACACACTATCGACGTAGTAACATCATTTGAAGCCCAATTTTTCTTTAAAAATGCTAGCATTAGAACTATATAGCTTCGTCTCTCGATAAGAAAGACGAGGTTCGGCACAATTCATTACGAACTAAAATTCATAATCGCCTAACGCACGGAGCTCCCCAACCCCATGCATTCCAATATATGATTTTCATTGTGCTCGGCGGGGTTGCGATGCAACCTGTCGTATGTGCCATTTGAGATAAAGAGTTAGATGATTCCTGCTACCTCTGCGCTTCTTCGCCTTCTCAAGCTCCATATTCTCGAGGGTCTCGTCCCGACTCTCTACTATGGGAGTTTTCCACTAGAATATGCCTCGGAGCTAGGTTATTATCTTTCTTGAGAGGAAAAGGTAAATCTTTCTTCTTGGAGAACTCCTCACTCTAGGTTAGAGCTCGCTCCTCGATGGTTGCACACGGGAGGTGGTCCATGCCGCAAGAGGGTTTAGGGGAGCTTCTCCTGGGCCGTCTTATGCGCTTCGAAGGTATGTCGCCTCTCAACCATTTGCCATAGGGGAGCAAACTCGCAGCACATATAAATCATGCTCTTGGTGTTTACATTCCTGATCACTGTGACCAATAATTCCACAGATAAAGCAGAAGTCCGGGACCCTTTCGTATTTAAAGTCCACCCGTTTGTCGTCCCTAAATGAGCGTAACCGGATAGGAGCTCCCCTCTGAAGGGGTTTAGCTATATCAATTAGGACACGGACATGCATAAATGGTCCCATGCTGTAACGCCCTAGGATTTCTTTAATAAAATAAACGAGTACACACTTAATTCTAACGATGAAAAAGGACATGGATAATTTTAAAAATAAAATTTAACTAAGTCAATTGTAGTGGAAGCAAAATATTTCATAAATAAAATTCTAACCAACGTCGATTATATCAATTTCAAATAAACTAGAAATAAAAACTTATAACTTAAAAAAGTAGATAGTTCGACATTTTTTTTAAAAATAAACTAAACATTCGTAAATAAATCTTTAGGCCTTGTCATATCCACCGCTCTTCTTAGCGCGCCATCTCCTTCACCGAAAAGTTTGTTATATGTGGGGTGAGCGACACGGCTGATGGAGTATAAATTGTCCAAGCTAAATACACGAGATATCTCACATATGCATGCAAATACAATCGATAGGACATAGCATAGATCTTTTGAAAAACCGTAGACATAGACAATAGTTGCACTTTGCAGGATTCTACTCGAGGGATACATCGACCCCGAACCTCTTGAGTCCTGGCCGATAGTGCCTAAGCAATTGTACTACATATTCATGCAAAATAATCTAAGCATTTAACAAGGACAATAAAGTTTAGAAAAACAAACCCCACCTTGAGCGTAGCTTTGAAAATTAAGTAGAGCCTAGAAGTGTCGGATGCAAGCACGCTTAATCCTCCGATAAATCGCCTAATCAATAGGAAATAATACTAGTTAAAATCTCGAATATTCTAAACTTAATCTAAAAATAATAATCTAAAAATTCTAATTTAGGGGCATAAATAGAATAAAAAATGAAATTGAAGGTTGGATTGAAATTGAAAGTAGAAATTGGAATTAGATTTAATTTGGATGGTTTAGGGAATGAAGGGTAGTGCAGCCGATAGTTTGTTCACCACATTCCAAAATCCTCCTTCCCCTTTTCTTCTCCTCATACGTATACCATCCCTCAACTCTCTCATCCTTTTTTTTTTTTTTTTTGTCTTTTCTTCCTCTCTCTCTTCTTTCTCTCTCTTATCTCTTTTCTTTCTTCTTTATGTTTTTTCCTACTTCCCTATTTCGGTCAACACAGCCAAACCCCATCCCCAACTTTCTTTGTTCTTCTATTCTTGTCTTTCCCCATTTCCAGCCACATCACACTTTTTCTTTTGTCTTTTATTTCTACACTAAATCCCTATACTCCTCTTCTGTTTTCGTCCCTAGTATTCTTCATCTTTTCTTTCTCAATTACTCCCTCTTTCAGTCACAGCAATTCACCCAACTCTTTTTCAAAAATATATTTTTTTCTTTTCTATTCAATTACAATAGCCCCTTAAGGAGAAATCCATTCCTCTATTTCTGGTTTTTCGCGAATCGCAGTCCGCCCCCTTCCTCAAATTTTCTCCCCCCTTTTTTTTTATTTTCTTCCCGCCGCATCTTTCCATCTATGCCAGCGGCGACCGGGCGACATGACGCGGCGGCACCACGATCGGGTTCGGGCAGAACTTGGTTAGGTTTGGGCTGATTTGGGAATTTTCGGCAAGAATCAAGGATGGACTGGGTTTGGATGTTCGATGGGTATCGATGTTCGATTTTTTGGCGACGGCTTGAGAGTGGTGGTCTACAGCTGCCGCTCGGATGGTTTGGGAAACGAATTTCTGGTATTCGGTTGAATTTTTATCTTGGCAAAAAGATTCACCTATTTGCTTGTGAATGAGAATACATTGAAAATTAGGATTGTTGGGTTGATTTGGATGGGAAGAAGAAACGTGTATATTGAAAAAACAAAATAAAGTTTACATGTTGTTGGAATGAGAACACGTGAAAAAAGTATTAATAGGGTATTGTATTTATAGGCTTGATTAGGGTTAAAGAGTATGGTTATAATAAGATTCTAAGAGTTGTGTTTGAGGTAATTGAAATGTTTTTGATAAGAGACGGGGTTCCAAAAGAATTGGGCACATGTGTTTTATTTGATGAAAGATTTCAATATTGGATTTAAAATAATTAGGGCTTTGCACGAAATTAGGCCTGGCTTAAAATTTGGACTCGGGTAAATAAACATTTGATTTGGAGAATTGGGCTTGGATTTATAATGTAGCCCCTAAATAAAAACTAACTAAAATCTAAAAATTCACAATTCTTTATAAAAGGCCTAAATAAAATCTCGGATATTACACACGCATCTTCCTTCGAGTCCGAATCAACATCAAGTGCTATGCCAATTCCATCTCCGATTAACTTGCCAATCTTATCCGTCATTCCCACATCACGGAACATTATGGACTTGCACCTTAACGGTATATCATAGATCTTCCATATCGACAATGATCGGACCTTCAAATTCCTTCAAAACTAGTAGTGAGCGATTGAAAGTCCAGGGTTCTAATGATAGGACCGTTCAATTTCCGTGGGTCTTCGAAAATAAAGAAAAAAACATCACCCCCACTTCTTTAATTTCAAAACCTCCTTCGACCTTTTAGAAGTTGGTAATAGTAGATTAGAATAATTTCTTATTGTGAATTCTTCGTGTTAATAGTTTCCGTACTAAACCTTTACGAAGAAGAGATTTGCCTTTAGCAACGAGAGCATCACAATTACCAATCCCCTCTTACATTTTTGGTAAAAGCATATTTTTTCCATCTTCAGGAGACACTTCTTCCATGGTGGCTAGAAGAAATTAGGTTAAACTTTGGAAGCCACGCTGAGTGAGACGAGAGCCACTATGGGACTTCTCTAGAACATTCTCATTATCTATTCTCCCAAATTCACGAATCCCATCATACGTAATTGGACAATGGAATTGTCGATACCCGACAACCACCTACTTAATCTTCTTAAGCGTGTTAGCATAGGAATAGCTTGAAAATGCCACAAAAGGTTTCCAAAACATGCGATAAGAAATCACCCGTGAGTGTTAGTGATAATGTATTTACTTAAACCAACAATAAAAAAATAAAATGTTCTAATGCTTCTCCTTACTACCACTCCTTGAAGGTGCCAAAATGATTAAAAAGATAATTATAAAATATAAAATAGTCCGTCGAATTTTTGGTATTTTCTCTTTAGCAAACATATTTTTAGCATTGTTTTTCTAAAATATGTTTTTAACCATTTTTGAGTTTCGATCCACTTTGCCCTTTTTTTCATTTCTCGGGAACCGTACATAACTCGATAATGAGTTACATAACTCGCACCAAGTTATGTGTCTCGATATCGAGATACATAACTTGGTACCGAGACACATAACTTGGTATCAGTTATGTAACTCGATCCGAGTTATATACCGCATCAATTTTTGATATTGGATGCCACATATCTATCTTTCTCAATTGGTGGCTTCCACTATAGAGGTAGAAGTTTTGGGGAAACGCTTGTTGATTGGCACCATATTCCCATCCGGAAACGCCCTCAATAGACTCTATGAAAAGTAGCATATACGGTCGAAGGAACTCAACCTCTGTCAACAAAGACCGATTCGATGTTGAATGTTCACCATTCGTCCGGGAGCGGAATGAAGTTTGGGGTAGGAAAAATAAGCTTAGTGAGATACTTCAAACTTATGAACTGGGACTACTTCCTTCAACAGTACCATAATGGCCATTCTCGGCTAAACAAGAGCTTTGAACCTTCAATGTGAATACAATGAAAATGTTATGACCAAGGAGCAGCAGCTAGGGAACCACTTGAAAAATGATCAAGTATCTCGCCCGACAATACACGAAAGGTATGGCCGTCAATTTTTAGTCAAATGGGTAAAAACATGATTCTGAAAAAACGTGGCTATTTTTCATTTTCACGAAAAATAAGTGACCATATTGGCTTATTACCACATTATAAAAATTAAAACTCTTTGTTGCGCTTTAGTTTGATTACAAGAAATATCCAGTCATTAAACTACAAAAATACCTCCTTAAGGTATTACATGCACCACCTTGAGGTTTGTATTTGCTTAAATAAATAAATATTCCCTTCTTGAGGGTGCAATTTGTAAAATAGAAACAAATTTCAATGAGATATTATAATTTTACTTGGTAATTGAGTTTTTTTTTGTAATTAGACTTAACTAGAGTATCTTTTGTAATTATCCGGTGATTAAATGTTAAAATCACAAGACAGACCAGACCAAACTCTGGGTCAATCCGAGCCATTGCAAAGATAACTTTTTTGAGAATCTACGTTGACCAAGCAATGTGTCCAATGTACTTGCGTGTTATGTTGGAACTTACGAAAATATGAATAAATAACCAAAAAGATGTGTCTCAAATCCTAAGGCTTATAATTGTAATGAACGTATTTCTAGGTGAAATTTCCAATTTCAGTGTTGGAAAGTGAATTTTCAAACTATATTGGTTTTTGTGTGAGAATTGAGAATATGTTTGGTTTGTTGTCCGAATTTTATATTTGAAAATGATAATATATTTTTTAAGGTTTTTGAAGTATATTTTTGACATAAATTTGCGTGATTATAGTAAAAGACTTGTTTGGTTATAGTTTTGAAGTGTTTTTTATATAGATTTGCGTGATTGTGGTGAAAAATTGTTTGATTATATTTCCAAATGAATATTTTCATAAAAGGTGAAAATTGAAAATGACCTTATTTCACTGAAAAATTCCCTAAACAAACATAAACTCGGTTTTAGGAATAGTGGAAAATAGAAAATGGTTGTTAGAAATACAACCGTATTTATACATGGCCTTAGAAGTAGAGGAAACATGAAGCTATATTATTTTGCGCCACCAGGAAGGAGTTGAAAAAACATGGAATGTAAGTTTAGGAATTTCAAGTTACACACTATCAATCAATCTACAAATGTTTAACTGACAAACATAAAATAAAAGCCTGAATGTGGAGAAAATTGCAAACTCAGTCCTACAGGATTATGCCTATTGCAATCTTAGTCCCGTACTTTGCAAAATCCACCCCACTGTTTCCAGATTTTGCAATTTTAGTCTCACAGTTTTAGAAATATACATAATAGTCCCGTAGTTTATAAATATTGCAATGATAGTCCTGAATTACCGTATTCTTCTAAATTATGCATCGTGTCACATGGTGTGAAAATCTTCATTTTTTGTCACCTGTTTAGATCCAGTCTCCATTCAGAGGTTTTAAGTAGATCATGTTAGGTTTTCAGTCTATAAACTTAACAGCGCATACTTCTATAAAGACCTCACTAACATGTATTCAAATCTTCAATTTGCCTAAGTTTCTTAACATAAATGGATATAGTCTATTACGACCATATCAAGCCCAACATACTTCGCAAAATTAAAATATCCCTTAAAACGCATACATTTCTTTGGCCAAAAATAGCTCAGGGTGAGATGGCTTGCAACACCACCAGCTTGAAAAATCTATGTCCCAAGACGTTTGACAAATGTCGCCGTTCAACTTCACCAATCAAGGAAGATGGTCTACAAGTTATCCGACTCCTTCAAAAATTGTGCCGCACAGCCTGGTTCGTATCCTACTTCAGGCGTACAAGATAATTCTTCAATAGGATAAATTAATCAAACATTCTGAACATATGTTGAAGCAAAAGCCTTCTTTTTATTAAGAACTTAAAGAAAAATTTATTACATTAATAATCTCCTTTTGGGAGGAGAATACTTATTTAGCCTCTCATTAATAAGGCTTGGACTTGAAAAACATAAAAATTAAAACTAAAACCTCGGATATTACAATTTTTTCACTCGATTTTATTATAAGAAAACTAAGGAAAATGTTCGATGTCCTGAACTTCCTTGAACTCTTGTTATTTATAGAACTGAATCCGGACTTGAAAGACGGATTCCAAAGCTTGTTGAAATATTAGACGTCACTGCCTACGTCTTCATCCTGAATTATTGCCTCGCCAGCTACCTTTCTTTTTCTTCCGTGTGACTCAACCCATGTTAGGTTTGTCGGGGAATCTTTTAAAAAGTTAGTTTGCGTGGTCCCCGAGGATAACGCTGGCGTCTTGTTGTGGGCATTTATCCTTTCCAGTTGTATGGTCTTATCTGTCGGGTTTGGGTCGGAATCCTTTCCAAACTCGGGTTCTTTCTGGTCAGGGCATGCCTGGCAAATCTGATCGATCCAACGGCCAACATGCGCCATAGTATAGAATTTCCGGTTAGTTTCTTTACTGGCCAGAATCTTGTTCTTCTAGAGAATTCTACCTTTGTTTCGAAAAGTTCCTCTACAAAACCTGTAGTTGATCCTGTCATTTCAGAAGAAAATATTCATTTGATGAGTTCAAGAAAAACTTGAATGGATACTTGACTTTGTCCATTTCAGTTAGACAAACCCAAAGTCCCCATGCTCGTCGTGTAGAAGCTTCTTCTTCCCAAATTGCTCCTACCAGTAATGGTACTTCTTCCTGTGAAGTCGCTTAATATATTTTAAAGTATTTCTATCCGGTCTTCTTAGCTTGATGAAATGAAAAGCTTCGTTGAAACCTTTCTTTCTTGGTTCTCGAGCCGCACCGGTAAAAATACTGGTTCCAAAATATCTTCTCTAGCCAAATATGGATTATTGACCCAAATCTTGTAAATCGCTTCCTCAATCAATTTGGTAACTTCGAAATTTTGGGAATCCTGGTGACAAAGTATATATTGAAACTAAAGCTCCAAAAGTATATCATTCTTGTACTTCATCCGGATAACTTCTTGGTTTCATACAAACTCTTGGGCATTTGCTCGAGATATCAACCATTTTTTTTAGGTTAATACCTTTTCTTGTAACTAATTTCTCTCATTGTCGTTGATAAACCTGCATTGGAGAATCTTAATCTCGTCAGTTTGAACCTTAGATTTTTTTGTCTGTGGGCCAAGATTCAACTCTCCCTCTTTAACCCCGAGAGGTACTAGGTTGACTTGAAGACTCGGGTTGGCAATCAAGCTTCAACATTCATTCGATTTGTACGGGGAGAGCATCACCTACAACACTTGTGATTATGGTATTTGAATCCATAACTTCTGGGTTAGAGCTCCATTCTCTAATCGCCTATTTCTGCATCGTAGGAGATGCAGCCTGGAGGAGAGGCCCTTGCAGTGCTAAGAATAATTCTCCTTGAGCAAATTGACCCGCTCGTATTTGACTAGAAATGAATTTACGGTCACCTATTGAAGTCGCCCAAAGAACTTTTGCATTGAGACATAATGTCCCAAAACCTCGTTCTAGGATTTCCAGATTTCCCTAAGATGTCTTACTCATTTAAGGACCTCGCGTGTCAAGAACTCTGCAAGAACATATTCATGAGATTTTATAATGACAATATCATAAACAAGATATTGACATTCAGCTTGCCATCTAAGTAAACTAATCTTTTCTGGTTTAGATTCAATTTTATTTTTCTAGAAAAGTCTTGACACTTGAATTATCAATTTTTAAAGTAAACTTTTTCGCCAGCAAAAATAAAGGCTATTTAAAAGCTTTTCTGACTGCAAAGAATTATTTCTCGTTGATATGCCATCTATTTGCTTCACTGTCGTAAATAGACCGTTGCAATATTTGCATGGCATTTCTCCATTTGGTGTGGCTTTCGTAAGGACTGATGCCCACCAATAATCACTGGCATCTGTATATAGAACCAGTTCATCCTTGTCTTGTGGAATTACAAGTTTTGGAAGCCTTTTACAAGCTTCATTGACTTGCTTTATCCCTTCGATGTTCATCTTCTCATTTGAATATAGCATTTTTTTAGGTATGGGCTAAACACCTTTCCGTAATGTGCCGATTATTTATGAACATTCCAAACAAAGTTAACAATTAGAAAACTTTGAAGTTGCTTCTTGTCTTTGAGTGTATCCGGAAATTCTTGAACCTTTTCCACGATGTGGCTTTGTAGGATGATTCATTCATCTATTTCAATTTCGAGGAATTCAATTTGTCTTGTAGCAATTATTGCCTACTTCTCTAAAAGCACTAATGCTTCTTTGTGACAAGCATCGAAAATATTTCCAAATATTTAATATGCTCATTCATGTTCTTTGATGCAATAAGAATATCATCGGTATACACGAACATGAAACTGAAATAATCCTTGAAGAGATTATCCATCTTTCTTTGATATATTTGGGGTGCGTTGGCCAATCCCATAGGCATCACGTTCCAAATATAATGTCCTTGTGGTGTGGAGAAAGTTGTGAACTTCTTACTTTCTTCCTCCATATTAATCGATAAAATCAAAATTTGCAATCGAACTTTGAGAATATCTTGGCACCTTTAATACGATTAATTAACCATATGTTCTCTACTTGGAATGTAGTATCCGTCAAACTCCAAAATATTAGTAAACCCCTTATAATTAATAACAAGTCTTGGCTTTCCTCTTTTGATTTCTCCATGATTCCTTACTAAGAATCCTGGACTACTGTATAGAGAAACTCCTGGTGAAATCAACTTAAGGTCAAGATATTCCTTAAGTATTTTCTCGCATATCCTCACGATCCTCCTAGTTCATAAGGATTAGTTTGAATTCATGAACTTGTATTCCTTCCTGGTTTAACCTTTAAGGACGCCTTGCGCTCGTTCTTATCCCCACCATGCCAAAGGATTTTCATTGTAGTTCCTTTGGATCTTCTTCTTGACATCCTCGAGTGATATTTGTTCCTTTATGGTAACATCACTCTGTGTTTTCTCTATTAGGCTCATCATCAATTTTTCAATAGCCTCTCGGAGGTATTCGTTTCTTCTCCTTGTATTCTTAATGAATACAAGTTATTATCTCATTTCTTTGTATCTTTCTACTTTGAACCATATTGTCGAAAGGATAATAATGCATCACCAAATTTTCTTTTATCCACCATATTTGGATTTGGAAGTTTGGCTTCATCGCCAGGCTTGCTGCGAAAATTAATAGGCATTTTTTCGTAGAATGTTTCCATGATCTCACGGAAAATAATCATATGATCACATAATATTGTGAAAATTAGTTTTCTTGTCTCATTTCTGTGTAAATCGCTTGAATGCTTGTAGGAAATTATTTCCTAGCAAAACATCTACTCATGTATCATAGAAATAGATTGGTGGCGTCTTCACTTTGTACCATGGGGTACCATTTGCGCCTCGATCATGATTTCTACTTGTTTAATTCCTTGATTAAGGATAAGAATCTTTTAGAGAAATCCCTTCCGTAATAATCGGTAAATCTTCTCCAACCGCTTTAGAAAAACATTTGGCTTTGCGGTATATATTCGCACATGAATCTATATAGGTGCGAAATATTCACCTTGTATTCGACATATAACATTCCAATAGAAATGTATATGGAGAATGGGCTAGTGGTCATCTGATTTTGTATCTTTTATCAGCCACTGTGAACTCCATTTCACCTTGTAATCTTTCCCAAGGTTTATGATCCTCAAGAAAGTCAATTCCTAGTATTAATTGCTATGGATTTTTCTTGTTGTTCCTATGATAGTCAGCTCAATTACACTCATTTTTAGGATTCTTTGATATTTTCCCACTGTAGGTTATTGGAGATAATATAGAACAACACAATGAAAAATATTATCCTTTTGAGTGATGTCAAATATTACTTCAACTTCTCTCCATCCTTCTAGACATTTCAGCTCTCTTTGTGTTTTGAAAACATCTGGGATTCGCTAAAATGTACTCGTTCTGTTTTTCTTCCCAACGTTTACGCTTATCATTCTGTCTTGTTGGAAAGACATTCTCTTTAGCTCAACTCTGAGACTTCTACTTTTGTTGAAGACTGGTTGATCTTGAATTTTCATATCGATCTCCTTTATAGTTGGAGATTCAATGAGTTCTGGTAGAACCACCCTGGCAAAGTCCTCAAAGATTCTTGGGACTTTAATAAATTTTTTTCTCAAGAATACTTTTGAATGATGTGTATTCGAGAGAGCATAGGAAATATTGTATGTGATCGAGTAAGGTCTATTTCCTTCTTTCATCAATTGACTCTTTTGAAATCTTGATGACGGGTTAGAACTCTGTTGAAATCTCGATCTCCCAAATTGTATGCAATTCTAGGATAGACATTAAATGTCAATTTTCATGCATACAAGTTTCCTGTAATCGCTCCAATGCATGAATCCTTGATATTTGAGATTCGCTTGTCAAAGATAGTAAGATTGAGTGGCGAATCAGTTTTTCTTTGAATGTTGCCTTAATAATAACTCTTATGGCTCGATATGAATACATGAGAGTGTATTTGCAACTTCTCTCTTGACTCGCTTTTGATCTCCGAACTTCTCTGTAAGGGACCAATTGCATTTCGATCAGGTTACCAGTGAACTCCATCGGAGTGGAAAATTCTCTGGTTGTTACCCTGTGGATAATTTTGTGTCTTCTATTATGAATCCCCATCTTATCCAAAGCTTTTTCCATTACTCCAATAGTAAACCTGTCACATATATGAAGCTTTAGATCTTATTTCATAATCTTCATTAGAGTCTTATGAGAAACCAGTAGTAAGGGAGAGGAATCGACATATCCTCTCCGACCTTCTTTGAAGAATTTCATTTTCACTGACGATTCAACTATTTTCACTTCCATTGTCAGAATAGATCTCTTATTCATAGATGCTTTCATCGTGGGTAGATCCTCAAATTGATACACCTTGATCAAATCTTGATAATAGACATCTTCTTCGTCGGGTGTAGCTTCGAACCGCCGATTTCTCGCTTTTGATTTTTCGGGTAATCGGTTGAGATATGCCCTCTTACTCGCACGCCCAACAATTAAAATCTTTAAAACTTTAATCACTCCCGTGTGAGCTCGTTTGAAAGTTCTTCTTCCCGGTCCTATTTGGTACTCCTTTGATTAGAACTGGTGAAGAGGCTCTACTCCTACTTGGTGTTGGTTTTGCCCTAATTTATAACTTCTCGCCTTTTGTTTTGACCAAAACCTTTAGGTCTCCATGAAGACCTACTCCTTTTCGCTACTTCCAAAATGACTATATGGATGACTTTTGTGCTTCTTTTTTTTCTTATACCTCCATGGTTGACCTCCACAATCGTTGGGATGTCATCGCAACATAGATGAACCATTTTATTAATTCCTCGTAGTCTCTTATAGTTCTTGTAAAGTCTTTGCCTCGTGGCACCATTCGAGATAGCTTGGCCTTCAAGAAAGACAGTCTTCCGCCATCGTATCTCAATCGATTTGCACTCTTGTATTCCCTAGATAAGCATTTCTCTCCGGTGACTAGGTATCTTTGCAAAAGAATAGTTGCGAAACTTCTTTATCTTCCACCTTTGACTTCCATCGGTACTCGGTGAATAACTTGATGTATTCATCAATATGACAAATATCATATAACTCGAGGCACTAGAGGGCTTGTTTGTTCTTCTTTTTTTTCTTCTTCCAATCCCTCAAAATAGCTTTGTGCTTCGATAAAATGGATTTTGAATAATTTTGCCATATTATCAACAATTCCTTTCAATGACTCTCCGCCAGACGCTTTTCATTTTCGATCCCGTCATATCCCACTAAATCTTTACATATCCTTCAAGACTCATCTCAAAGAGTAAGATGAATCCATCCTTTGTGAGATCGAGGGTACATGTTGCAATCCTCATAGTCGATTCCCCAATCATCGATAAGGACTTCTTGATTTTTGAAATATAGAATATCCAGATTTAACATCAATCCATATGGATGTATATGATCTAGTTGTGATTTTCCATAAGGCGTATTATATAGATTTGTCCTTTTGGAATGTTGTTGAGTTCTGAACAATAGGATCTCATCTTGTCATAAAATCTCCGTGCGGCATTGGTTCATCTCCATGATGTGAACCTATACTTTCTGCGCAACGTTGGGATCAATTTGTGGTGTTGGAGGTGGTCTTTGATGTTGGTCAAGAGTAACTAAAGTTGATCCATCTCCTGCGTTCATCTTTAAATCTATAATTCTCAAGTGCGAAGGATTCTCGCAAGGTTATGTATATCTTTAAGATTAATCTTCTCCATATCCATCACTTATTAGTTTATGACTAATTTTTCTTTGATAATAGTAAGGAGCTTTTCATCGTTTGTCATGCGTCATACAACTTGATCGGTTTCCCATTTTGGTGTAAATAAGGTACTATTTGAAATCAATACATTTCTTTCCTCCGAATGAACTTGATGCGTCTGTTCTCCGATTCTTGACTCGTTTCAATATCATGAAGGATTTCGAGAGTTTTCTTCTGATATTTCACCATCGTCTCCATCTGGTTTTGGATCTGATGAACTTTTGCTGGTAGATGATTATGGTGGTTGCCATAATTTTGCACCATCTTTTGTACTTCTTTAAGGTCTTGGGAGAACTTAGATGTATCGAAAGTATCTCGTTTCATTATGGTACTCCATCGGGAATCATGATTTTATTGGGTTTTCGACGATTCATCAAATTGACATATAATATCCGGTTTACCGTAAGAAAACTCGAGATAATACCATGCTTGTCTATCGCAGTGATGTCTCAAGATTTCCCTATCGGCTCCTCGCGAGTTCCTTTTCAATATATTGATTGTTCCAATATGTAATCTTGTCCTAGTGTTCTTGTGCATACATCTTCAAAATTTGACGATATCTCTTGTAAGGTATACATGTTGGACAATTGTCCAGATCCATTTTCTTGGAGACAATTCTCCTCACCAATTGTTAATTACGTAAATATAATAAATTTAACTATAAGTTCTTAATAAACCTAGGCTTTGATACCATTTACGGTCAACAATCTTAGGTAAATTGTATCTATTGTAGAAATATGAAATCTAGAACCAAAAGTGCAAGAACTCGAGAATTATGGGACCAAATATGCAAAATTTAAGACTTTGGGACTTTTTTTTTTTGCAACAAAATAAATCCTATGAGACTATTCCGCAACACAAGGACAGAAATCCTAATGGAGGATTTCATGTGGTTCCAAAGATGCAATTAACTCCCTGAATGTGGGTGAAAAGTTAGAAGAGGTACTTACAAGCTTCCTGAGTTGCATACAAAGGAAAAAAAAAACTAGTTTATCACTTTCAAGTTCATTGTTCAAGTCGCTCAAATATTACTAGATTTATCTTAATTACACTTCTAACTAAACAAATTAAATGAACCGTTCGTATAAAGCAACTTTCTTTCCAAATCACATGAACCGTTCAACTGAAACTTACCTTTCTCCTTGATGTACGTCACGGTGGTTACAATGTCCAGAGATACCATAATCATCAAAGGTAAATGATCTTGAAGAGACCCAACATGTAATTTCTCCATGAAATGGGCTTACCCTATGATTGCCGGCTGACAAAAGGCATTACAGTTAGAAAAAAGAGAGTTTTTTTAATGTAAGAGTTATAAAGGACACCAGATAAAATATATATATATATATATTGTGAAGAAGCTATAGGGATCTAGATGGTCCAAAATCTTCACTTGTTACACGAGGGCCCATTCGAGAACCAAATACCAAAAATTCTATATAGTTACTCTGGGGGAGAATAAATATCATGTGGCATAAACAGCATTAACAGTTGACAAACACACCCCTTGAAATAAGGTAACTAATAACATGAGCAATGAAGCTGCCGAAACAAAGCAAATTACATGTACGAAAATTTCCAACTTTGATATTGCCAATAATTGGATCAAGCAACACACAATTTAAGAGAAGATGTTCTCTAGTAAAGATAAATGATAGTTTGAAGATATCAGTTATATAGTTCAATTCAGTCCAAAACTGGTCTATTATATTAAGGCTTTAGATATGTCAGAATTCATCGTTTATGTTATTCTAATAATTTCAGTACCATTTTAGACCTTCCATCACAAAGAATGTATAAATTGTATAAATCAAGATCAATTATTAGAATATTTCGGTTGACTACGTGAAGATAAAGAAAACCTTGCGGATCCGCTTACAAAAGGCATAAATCGAGATCAATTGTATAAATTGTTAAGGGGAATGGGTTTAAAATCCACAAACTAAAGAATGTTCATAGCGGTAACCCAACCTTGTGAATTAAAGATCCAAAGACATTGGTTCAATGGGACAACTAAGTTAGAAATGTTCATTTGAACACTTGAAAATATGTTAGCTCATTCCCGAAACTTCCAAGTGAATGAAAACTTGTTGAATGTGGTGAGGTTAGATTTAAGACTTTTAATGATTCCTATACCGAAAGGTGGAGTATGGCAGATACTCTTCAATAGGAGATCACCTATATAAGTGAGAAGTATTGGCGCTTCAAAGAAACACTTATGAATCTAAGATATGGTCCAGGGTCGAAATGGACACAACATGAGAACAACAAGTGTTAAAATTGTTATTGTGTAAATACTTATTGTCACGATTTACACAAACTTTGAGTAGTTCAAGACATCGCGTCAAGCTACTAGTAAATCCGATAGTATTTTACTAAGTAATGTTCAAAGCCACAAGATACCTATCCCGATGTAATAACAAAGTTTCTTTGAGACTTTCAAACGAATATGCACGCATGCATTAATTTCATTCATGTGGGGGATTGTTGGAATTTGGTTGCAAAATGAGTGTTGACCCGATTTTGACCAAATAATTAAGTGGTTTCCATTAGTGAAAAATGGAATTAAATTATTTGTAAAAATTCTACTAAGAGAGTAGATGAGAATAGCATTTAGAATTTCTCAAAACCAATTCCGGGTGAATGAGAAATTAATGCTAGAAGTTAGCCACTTCATATTAGAAAATGGTATGAAAATGGAAAATGTGGGGAAGGAGAAATGCTCTATCCCACATAGGAAAAGGAAGCAAAGTTTGCTCACTTGATATATCCCAAGTTGGACTTATGGGTTTGGGCCCTTGGGGCACCCAAGTTTTTATAGGGATGAGACCTACATGCTTGTGGGTTTGGTTCAGCAAACACGCGCGCCGCCGCCGCGCCGGCCGCCCTGGGTCCGGTCCGGTCGCGAGCCACGAGCATGGGCTTGGGCTTCAAGACCCTTATTCTTTTGGACCAAAAACCTTTAAAAATAAATAAGTAATTAATTTTTAATTAATTAATTAAAGTTTCAATCGAAAAGTGTTCGCATCCGAGCATGGGGCGGACACACGTCCGCGTGCGTTGGGTTGTGCGTCAAGTCAAAACTTTGTCATTTCGTTTGCATCCGAGCACGGGCACACGAGCGGGCCGTGCGCCTGGTCGCAAGGCGTCGATGCGAATCTCGAGCGGATGCACTGTTCGGTGTAAACATGTTTTAGGGCCAAAAGACATGTTCTTTCCTTCAAGGCACCTTGATGCCTTTATAATATGATCCATGCGGATGGATTAACACGAGAAAAAACACCGGATAATAATCGATCATTGCATTTATAGCATATTGACATTACTTCCGTTCAAAGCTTGAAAGTTTTTCAAACACCTTTTGTTGTTATTTGTAATTTCGAGTTTACAGTCTTTTTCAGTAAATTCAAAATAGTAAAGTCGTTGTATCTTAGGGACGAGCGTCGGAACCATAAGCACTTTGTATATGGGGCGTTTTTCGTCTTGGAGACCGAATCTAATTTAGGCATCGACTAGCTATATATATATATATATATATATATCCAAACACAAGCCATTTTCTGAAACAGTAAACCTTCCCAATTTACCCAACACAAGTATTAGAAAGCATATTCTAGGGATAAAGATTATTAACATCCCAAACTATTCAGGTTTTTACACTTTGCAGTCCGAACTTTGAAAAGTTACAGTTTGTAACCTCAACTTTACACAATTTTGCACTTTGCATAAAATTCATGTTTTACCCCTGGTTTCATGAAAGTTGGTTTGCAGTTTACACTCTAAACTTTAAAGTTGTTGCACTTTGCAACCTCAACGATAAATTTTATTGCATTTTCTATGTTTACTCCTCCAGGTCTTGCGATCCTCGAAAATGGTATTAGAGCCTAGGTTTATTAAGAACTTTTAGTTATATTTATTATATTTATGTAATTAACAATTGGTGAGGAGAATTTCTCCAAGAAAATGGATCTGGACAATTGTCCAAGATGTACACCTTAGAGGACCTATCATCAAATTTTGACGATGTATGCACAAGAACACTAGAACAAAATATCATATTGGCAAAACCAATATGACGAAAAAGAACGCGCAGGAGCCGACAGGGAAACCCTAAGGCAATGCGAAATGCGAGTGGCATATCATATGAGTTTCTGGACAGTAAACCAGACCTTATATGTAGATCTGATGAATCACCAAGAAGCAGTTTATGAGAATGCCCATCAAAATCATGATTCCTGATGGAGTACCAAAGATGAAAGAAAGAGATACTTAGGACACATCTAAGATCTCAAAACATATTAGGGAAGTCCAGAAGACGGTGCAGGATTATGGCAACCGCCATATTCATTTACCTACAGAAGTTCATCAGATCCAAAACCAGATGGAGACGATGGTGAAATATCAGAAGAAAACTCTTAAAATCCTTCATGATATTCAGAAACGAGTCAAGAATCTGGAGGACAGATCGAGTTCTTCTGAAGGAAAGAAGCGTATCGATTTCGGGACAGTCCCCTATTTATACCAAAAGGGGAAACCAACCGAAGTGGTACGAAAAATGACAAATGATGAAAAGCTTATTGCTATCATCAAAGGAAAATCCGCCACAAAGTAAAAGTGATGGATATGGAGAATATAAATCATAAAGATCTACACGACCAGCGAATCCTTCGCAGGATTAGGAATTGTAGATTTAAAGATGAACACGAGGAGATGGATCGGCTTTGGTTACCTATGACCCACTAGGTCGACCAATTCCACCACCACCGCCACCAGCAGAAATCCCAACGTCGCGGAAAGTCTTTGGTTCAAATCATGGAACCCGGGGACGAGAGAATGCATCACGCTGGAGATTTCACCATAGGGAATGAAACACTCTCAGGAATAGGAGCTCGACCACCTCTTGCGTGAACTCGACAACCATCTAGAAGGCCAAATGTTTATCAAACGCCTTATGGAAGATCACATCTCGACCCAATACATCCATATGAGTTGATGTTAAATCTGGATATCCCAAATTTTAAAAATCGAGAAGTTCTCATTGATGAATGGGCATCAGCTATGAGGATTGCAGCAGGTACCCTTGATCTTACGAAAGATTCCTTAATTTTACTCCTTGAAATGAGTCTTGAAGGATCCGTAAGGATTACATGGGATATGACCGAAGTAAGTATGAAAAGCGCGGTCACGGCAGGAGAAACACTAAAAGGAATTGTCGATGATATGGCAAAATTATTCAAAATCCATTTTATCGGCACAAGTTACGTTGAGGGATTAGAAGAATAAAAAAGAAAAAGATATAAACAAGCCCCTCTGACCTCGAAGTTACATGATATTTTCATATTGACGAATATATCAAGTTGTTCATCGAAAAACGGTGGAAGTCAATGATTGGAGACAAAGAAGCTTTCTGACCTATTCTTTGCAAAAATTCCAAGTCCCCGGAGAGAAATGCTTATCGGGAATATAAGGATGCAAATGGATTTAGATACCGTGGCTAGAAGAATGTCTTTCTTGAAGGCTAAGTTATCTGAATGGTGCTACCAAGCAACACTATACCGGAATTACAAGAGATTGCGAGAAATTAACAAATCGGTTCCTCTATGTTGTATCGATGATGATATCCCAACAGATTGTGGAAGGTCAACCCAGCGGCATAAGAAGAAGAAGAATGAGAGAAGCCATCCATACCACCGGGAAGCAAAGAAAAAGAAGTAGGTCTTCATGGAGACCTAGAAGGTTAGTCAAAACAAAGCCCGAAGTTACAAATCGGGGCAAAGACCCGGCCAAGCGTAAGTAGAGCCACATCATCGGGTTCAAATCGGCAAGTACGTGAGAACCCCAGGAAGGAGAACTTTCAGCGAGCTCACACAGAGCTAATGAAAGTTTCAAAGATTGTAAATTGATGGACATGTGGAACAAGAGGACATATATCAATTGATTGTCTAGACAACCAAAACGAGGAGTCGACAGTTGAGCGGCATTTAAATGAAGAAGTTGTCTATTATCAAGATCTTATACGGTGTATCAATTTGAAGATATACCCTCGGATCATCTATGAAGAAGAAATTTATTTCGACGATGGAAGTGACCCCGACTCAAAATCGAGTGAAGAAGAAATTCTTTGACGACCGGGGAGGATATGTCGGGATTCCTCTCTCACACTACGGTTTCTCATAAGACTCTTATGAGAATTATGAAGGAAGATCCAAAGCTTGAGGATATATGATGGATTTACAATCGGAGCTATGGAAAAAGGCTTTGGATAAAATTGGTTTTCGTAATAGAAAACACCAAATTATCCACAGGGTAACAACCGGAGAATTTGCCATTCCGATGGAGTTTACAGGAACCTGATTGAGATGCAGTTGGTCCCTATTAGAGAAATCCAGGAGATCAAAATCAGAGTTAAAAGAGAAGTTGCAAATACACTCGCATGGATTCATATCGGAGCCATAAGAGTCATTATTAAGGTAACATTCAAAGAAGGAATAGATTCGCCACTCAATCTGGCTATCTTTTACAAGCGAATCTCAAACCTCAAGGATTCATGCCTTGGAGTGGTTACAGGAAATTTGTATGCTGGGAAATTGGCATTTAGTGTCTATCCTAGAATTGCATCTCGTAAACTGCTTCCTCAATTCATTTTGGTAATTTTGAAATTTTGGGGAATCCTGGCGATACAGTATAGATTGAAGCAAGAGCTCCAAAAGTATACCATTCATGTACTTCATTTGGATGACTTCCTAGTTTCATCCAAACTCTGGGATACTTGCCCGAGATATCAACCTTTGTTTTTTTTTGGGTTAATACCTCTTCTCGTAACTAATTTCTCCCATTGTTCTGATATACCGCATAGGAGAAATCTTAAGATTTAACCTTAGATTTGCTCTGTCGTGGCCTAAGATTCAACTCTCCTCTTTTACCCCAGGTCTTTGGGTTGACTTGAAGACTCGGGTTGTGACAGGAGCTTCAACATTAAATTCTGATCTGTACACCCTCCGGGGATGCATCATCTGCAACACTTGTGATTATGGTACTTGAATCCATAACCTCCGGGTTAGAGCCCCGTTCTCTATTCGCCCCTTTTTGCATCGTGGGAGATGCAGCCTGGAGGAGAGGCCCTTGCAGCGCTAAGAACAATTGTCCTTGAGCGAACTGGCATGCTCGTATTTGACTAGAAACGGATTTCTGGTCAGCCTATTGAAGTCATCCCGCAACTTCTGCATTGAGACATAATGTCCCAAAATCTCGTTCTAGACTCTCGAGGTTTTCCTTGAGATGTCTTACTCGTTTAAGGATCTCATCAGCAACGCGTCCTTCCATCTCGTGTCAAAAAATCTGCAAGAACATTTTCTTGAGATTTTATAATGACAATATCATAATCATAATATTGACATTCAGCTTGCCATCTAAGTAATCTAGCCTTTTCTGATTTTGATTCAATTTTGTTTTTCAGAAAAGCCTTAACACTTGAATTATCAATTTTTAAAGTAAACCTTTTAGCCAGTAAAAATAGAGGCCATTTTTTGAAAGCCTTTCTGACTACAAAGAATTCTTTCTCGTTGATATGTCATCGATTTGCTTCACTTGGTGTGACTAAACCACTGCAGTATATGCATGGCACTTCTTCATTTGGTGTAGCCTTTGTAAGAATTGTTGCCCACCAATCATCACTGGCATCGGTGTATAGAACTAGTTCATCCTCGTCTTGTGGAATGGCAAATTTTGGAAGCTTTTTACAAACTTCCTTTAGTTGCTTTATCCCTTTTTGATGTTCATCTTCCCATTTGAATATAGCATCTTTCTTGAGTAATGGGCTAAACACCTTCCTGTAATGGGCCAGATTGTTTATGAACATTCCAGCAAAATTCACAACTCCAAGAAAACTTTGAAGTTGTTTCTTGTCTTTCAACGTATCTGAAAATCCTTGTATCTTTTCCACAATATGGCTTTGTAGGACGATTCCAGATTCATCGATTTCAATTCCAATGAATTCAATCTGTCTTGTAGCAATCACTGCCTTCTTCTCAGAAAGCACTAATCCTTCCTTGTGGCAAACATCTGAAAATATTTCCAAATGTTTAAGATGATCCTTCATGTTCTTTGATGCGATTAGAATGTCATCAATATACACGAACATGAAACTGAAATAATATTTGAAAAGATTATCCATCTTCCTTTGATATATATGGGGTGCATTAGCCAATCCCATCGGCATCACGTTCCAAATATAATATTCTTGTGGTGTAGAGAAAGTTGTGAACTTCTTACTTTCTTCCTCCATCTTAATCTGGTAAAAACCAGACTTGCAATCGAACTTTGAGAATATCTTGGCACCTTTGATACAGTTAACCAGATGTTCTCTGCTTGGGATATAGTATCCGTCAAACTCCAAAATGTTATTAATCCCTTGGTAATTAATAACAAGTCTTGGCTTTCCTCTTTTAATTTCTCCATGGTTTCTGACTAAGAATCCTGGACTGCTATATGGAGAAACTCCTGGTGAAATCAACTTAAGGTCAAGATGTTCCTTAAGTATCTTCGCATATCCTCACGATCCTCCCGATTCATAAGGATTGGTTTGAATCTCACGAACTCGTACTCCTTTCCCGATTTTACCTTTAAGGATGCTTTGAGCTTGTTCTTATCCCACCATGCCAAAGGATTTTCATTATAATTCCTTTGGATCTTCTTCTTGATATCCTCAAGTGATATTTGTTCTTCTATTGTAACATCGCTCTGTGGATTCTCCATTAGACTCATCATCAATTTTGCAATAGCCTCTGGAGTTACTGTTTCGTTCTTCTCCTTGTATTCGAATGAATACAAGTCATTATCCCATCATTTTATATTTTTTTCTTGAACCATATTGTCGAAAGGATAATAATGCATCACCAAATCTTCTTTTATCCGCCATTTTTGGATTTGAAGTTTGGCATCATCACCACTTCTTTGTGAGACTTGGGCCAACAATCCACACTTGGCCAAAGGAGATATTTGGGCTGCATTTCATCGGTCAGCGACTCGAACGGCGAATAAAGGCTTTAATGAAGCTTTTCATTTCATCAAGCTAAGAAGATAGGATGGAAATGCTTTAAAATATATCAAGGCACCTTCAGGAAGAAGTACCGGTGTTAGTAGGAGCAATTTCTAAAGACGAAGCCTACGATGCGAGCATGGGGTCCTTGGGTTTGTCTAACCGAAATGGACAAAGTCAAATATCCATTCAAGTTTTCGAGAATTCATCAAATGGATCTTTTCTTTTGAATTCGATGATTGGATCAACAACGAGGATTCACGGAGGAACTTTTCGAGACAAAGAGAAGAATTCTCGAGAGAACAAGATTCCGCTAGCAAAAAAACCTCCTCTGTAACATGGCGCATGTTGGCCGTTGGATCGATCAGATCTATCAAGCATGCCCCGAACAGAAGGAACCCGAGTTTGGAAAAGGATTTCGACCCAAACCCTACCGACAAGATTATGCAGCTAGAAAGGACAAGGGCCCGACTCACAAGACGCGTTATCCTCGGGACCACGTAAACCAAATTTTTAAAAGATTCACCGACAAACTTCACATGGTTCGCCGAAGTCACGTGGAAGAAAAAGAAAATTAGTTGGCGAGGCAATAATGCGGAGATATGCGTAAGCAGTGACGTCATAGATATCAGCAAGATTTGAAGTCCGCCTTTGAAGTCCGGACTTAACTCTATAAAATGCAGGATTTGAAGGAAGCTGAGGATATCGAACATTTTCCTTAGTTTTCTTATAATAAAGTCTGAGAAAGAAAAATTTGTAATTTTTGAGTGTTTTAATTTTCAAGTTTTATGTGTTTTCGAGTGCAAGCCTCATCTATGAGAGGCTAAACCGGTATTCTCCTCCCAAAAGGAGATTACTAATGTAATAAATATTTCTATAAGTTCTTAATAAAAAGAGGCTTTCTGCTTAATATTCTATTAATTCATTCCGTTTAAGAATTACTTATGCGACTGGAGTAGGAAACGAATCAAGGTTGTGCTGAACAGTTGTTGAAGGAGTCGGATAACTTGCAGATCATCTTCCCTGAGGGTTGAAGTTGAACAGTGAGGAGTTGTTTGTCAAAGGATCTGGGGGCAGTAATTTTCCGACTGGTGGTGTTGCGAGCCATCTCACCCGGTGCTATTTCGGTCAAAGAAGGTATGAATTTTAAGGGATTTATTAATTTTATGGAAGCATGTTGGGCCTGATATGGTCGTAATGGACTATTTTCATTTTCAGTCTAAAGACCCAATTTGTATACGGATCAATCTTTGAAATAAGATCTTGATAGAAGTATGTCTTGTTGAGTTTATAGGCTGGAAACCTGACATGATCCATTTAAAACCTCTGAATAGAGACTGGATCTAAATAGGTGTAACAATGCCACGAACAAAACAAGTTACAGAAAATAAGAGTTCTTATTTCTCGAATAATCCGAAAAAACAAATTGATTATGGAGTAAAATTTGTTGTTTATGGTATATTGCAATAAATTTATCATTATGTAGTATTTGCCACAAATTAGAGTTTAAATGGATAACTAGAACTATTGTTATCAAAGAATAAAATTCTAGGGGCAAAATGGTCCAAAGTGTGCAAAGTGTAATTATTTTCATAGTTCATGGTGCAAAGTGTTACGAATCAAAGTATAGGTTGTGAAGTGTAAAAAGGGGTAAAGTTGGGGTGGCTAAAAATAATTATCTCCATATTCTAATACCATCATTTAAGAATGATGCTTTCGTTGGGGGAGGATGATCCTATTCGGAATTATTTAATTTCTAATATTTGGGCGACATATTTAATTACGATTATATTTGTCATTTAATTATTAGTGGACTAATTAAGTGATCTAAATCCTGTAGAGTCCTAAGGCTACTGAATTTGATATGGAAACAAAGAGTAGATACCTAATACGAATCAACTTAGGGGATTATTGGAACCCTAATTGATACCTATATAAAAAACTTTATGGTTATGGTCCCCAATATACTAAATCGCACACAGTTTTCTATTCTCCCCATCAAGATGGAAAACGAAGATCCCATAAGGAATCCGGAGATTTAGTTGAGGAAGACCATAGAACCAAATCCGTACGTGTTCGTGGTAGATCTGTTTATGCTCGTAGGATTGTGCTCGTAGGAGATCACGTATTGAAGGTATTCCATATATATTAGTTCTTACATCTTATGATGGATCCAGGTATTCCGCAATTCCATAAATCTTTAATGATTATGTGAATTTTATGTTTGTTATTGTAAAATTCCAACAAATTGTATCGACGATCTTCGATCTTGATTTATGGAATATTTTTGTGCAACCGCTTAATCGTTAAGATTTATGGAATATTTTGTGCAATCTGGATGAAACCTTGAGGATCACTATTTCGATTCCGTAATTCCATAATGAAGATTTCGATTGTCTAAAACATAGTAAGTTTATGTCATATATTGATATTGGTCATAACGCTATAATTTGGTTTTTTTAGTATGCAATCATGAGTTGAATCTGGATTTCAAAATCTTCAAAGTTTTCTAGTGGTATTTTGATTTATCTATTAAAAAAAAGGGAAAAGGAAATCAAATAATTGGAATACCCAAATCTGAGTTTGTCATCTCGCCCCACGATAAATCACCATGAAACCCACCACCACATCCAGCGCAAAGGAGAGTCGCAAGCCAGTCCATTGTTGGGTGTCGTGCGGCGGAGCTCTGGACGACAAAGGATAGCTCGCGCGGTTTTCTTTCTTGGTCATACCAAGGGCCGTTCTAGTCTCGGCTGGCTGAGAAGGCGGCAGTTGGGTTCTTGCTCGAGACGAAGGAGATAATGTTGGCCGGCGGTTATGGGTTGCACGAACTGGTGACTCGACGGAGATGGTTGGTTGGGCGGCTGACGGGTCATAGTGATTTGAAGAAAAGGATGTTTTTGTACACTTTTAGGGACTTGGGGTTATTTTGATTTTAAAGTTTTCTTGTGGCTTGAGTTTAATTTTGAAATTTGGGGCCTTAGTGCATATATGGGACTCTATGTGGCTTAAATCTTTTATGTGGCCTAATTGCACTTTCTCGAAATTCTGGGTTTATTTGGAGAAGATGACCTTTTGGTCACAAACTCATAATTCTTGAGCTTTTGGGCTAATATGCAAATTTGACTTTTATTTGGGGCTCTATCTGATCTCTATCTGATAAAGTTTCTGGGCCTTTGTATGATCTTTTAATTTGAGGTGCATGTTTAAAGTCTATTGTTAATTTGGGACTTCCATGTTTTCTTAAGCCCTAATTCGTTGTGTTTATTGTTGATAAATTGTTATTTAGGCTTAAAATTAAAATGATTGGACCTTTTGGGATTTGAATCTTTGAATTTTGAGTCTAAATGAATTTGGATTTTGGGTCTAATTTGAAGTTGATTTTAGAGCCTATTAGGTTTTCAGGCTTTAAATCAAATAAGGATTAAAGTTTATGGTTTAGACTCACTTTAAATAAAATAAAATGTTGGCTTTTATTTTATTTTATTTTATTTGTATTTGAGTCCTTCTTTAAGCTAAAGTTTTGAGTTTAATATAAATATGAGCTTAAATTTGTTGTTGGATTTGTGTCTAGTTTTGGCTCAAATTATATGGTAGGATTTTTAGCTTGAAGTTTGGATATTGAACTTGATCTATTTTAATTAGATTACTGGCCTAGTTTGGTTTTATGATGCTTAAATCTACTATAGTTAATTTAAAGTCTACTTTGGTTTTCAGACTTTAAATTTAAATTTTGTTAATTTTGGACAAAGTTCATATAAAGTTGTATTTTCTTGAGCTCAAATGTATTTGATGTTGGACCCGATTTCATTTAATCCAATTTGAAGTAAGAGTTTTAGACTAAAAAAAATAGAGATCCTAAAATCTCTATAAGATTTGAATTTGGCTTTTATATTGTTCGGCTCATATAAGGAAAATTTGGGTTTTTGGAATTGGGATTAGGGTGTTGGGTCTTAAAGGGATTAATTTAATCCGTAAAGATTGGATTAACTTTGAATTCATTCAAATATAATCCGTAAAGAATTCGACCCAAATTCGGTTAGAGCCCTATAAAAGTATTGACTTCTTACAACTAAAGATTATATTGAGCTTAATTTATTTCTAGCTCAATATAATGGATTTTTTTCACTTAATTGAATTTTGGCACAATTTAGTTTTCTGGGACTTAAATTCAAATCAGACTATTTGGATTTTAGCGTAATTAAATTAGATTTTATCGCCTAATCTGGTTCTCTAGGTTTTATTTTTAGATAAGTTGGATTTTATATCTAATTTGGGTTCTAGATTTTAAATCTTTAAATTGCATAGGGTATGGCATGTAACGTTGTTCAATTATTAATTTTTCTTGATCAATTGGTCTAGTAATATTCAATTAAGTTAATCAAAGCAGCATGTTGCCTTCGTGACCTCTGTTGTGGAGAGCAACTTTATTGAAATTACATAGATGATAGTGTGGAGTTAATTATACGGACTGCGATCGGCCTTTCGGTTTGACACAGTTTGGCCGAATAACAACGCACCTATGATGATAAGTACGTGACGATTGTATAGACTTTTCATGTAAGCATAGGTCCGTCCTTCGATAGACTTTTGTTTGACAGAACTTATTGTCAGTACTTGATCATTACAACAAGATTACCACTCACAATTAATTTTCTGTCTTTCGATGGAGATTAATGTTGTACTAGGTGTCTTGTCATGGGTCCCCATATGGTTTACTTGCCCATACCTTATTATGCTATGACATAAATATTAACTGTGAGTAATATTATTATGTTCTCTATATTAATTGTCTGTTTAAAGTTTAAATATCTATCAGTATTATGTGTTTGTGTCACTATTTCAAAAATACATTTGGGGCATTATATCTGAAGGGGATAGTATAAAAGGTTTCCTATAAAGATTGTTGAAACATGTTAATTTCTAGATTAATCTTGTTTCACTAAGGAAAAGTGGAATATAAGGGAGTGCATAAGGAAAATTCAATCTCACTTTGAAACTTAAGGCACCAAAGATAGAGCTGTCTAGGACTTGCTCGTGCATATGGTATCATTTCTTTTCCTGCACAATAAGATTTTTTTAAGTTAGTTAATTACAACATTCTACACAACAGTGGACTTTCCACGAGTTTATATCTTATTGAGCAAGAAAAAAAAGTTTGAGTGGAAAAGACTTTAAGTACTCATTTAGCAACTATCCCTCAGAATAGAGATATGAAGTTGCAGTTGGGACATCACATTTAGAATGCAAAAGAAATAGGATAAGGATTTGGATATTACTTTTACAAGAAGGTGGTGGATATGTGAAAATGAATAGCTTCTCAATTTAGTTTATTTCTGCAAGTCGAGTTTTGTATCTTTACGTGTTTTTGGTGGTAACTTATAGTTCTACTACTCACATAAAGTATATTAATGCAAGGTCGTCTGTGAAGTCAATAGCCAAGTGATTTTGAAAGATACATCTATGTTGGGGCTATGGCAAAACAGTGATAAGTGAGGTTATATGGACTTATATTATCATTAGTGTCTAGTTATTTTAAATTTAGATGAGATATAATCTCAATTTCCATTTTGAGTAAATTTGGTTAATCTTGTTCATATGGAAATTGCAAATTTGTCTCTTTCTATATTCAAAAATTTTGGTTCACTATCATTAATGATAACCTATAATTTTAATGTGATTGCCTCATGCGAAGAAACTTGCATGTTAGTGTGAATGGTACAAAACACCTGAAATAAAATTAAGGGCGTGGTAAGAAATATGATTAGTCATTTTTCTTTACCATAATTTCTGATAGAGAGGCATTTAAGGCTGCAACATTTAGTGTTCATAGAGTTCTAAACTAAGTTGCAACAAACTAAAACCATTTAAGGATTTTGAATATGTAAAAGTCTAATATTAGACAAATACATATTTGGGGTTGTCCAATAAGGTAAGGTCTCTAGGCTTATAAAGAAAACTGGACTTATAAGCTGTAAGTTGCTGCTTTGTTAGATACTCTATAAGGCTTTTGAATGGAATGTAAAGTTTTTCGAGGAAGTTGAGTTTGAGTGGGAGATAAAGTTAAAGACATTATCTTTGACGAGGAATTTCATTTCCTCATATAGTTGCACTTGGCAATGATTAGGTTTCTATCCTAATGCAAATTTCGATCATCAAAATAATGTTAAGGAACTCAGTGTCAAGTATATAGAAGTTACTTCTAAAAGACAAACTCAACAACCTCAAAACTAGATGAAATTCATGGATGACTTTGACAATTACGAATCTCATCAAATTGCATAAAGAAGAGAAACTTATTGGTCATAAATGAATATTTAAGACCCAAGAGATTCAAAAAGGGCAATGTTAAGAGATATTAGGTATGTCTAGTCGTCAAACATTTTATCAGAAGGAAGATGATTGTAAAGTGACTTTTCTTCGGGTTTATTGAAAGATTCTTTAGAATCATTATGGTATTTCAGCTCATTTAGTTTTGAGCTAGTTTTCCATTTATGGTGTTACAATGATCATTAAGTTGTTTCTTCGTTTGGCGATGAGATAAATAAAGTTGATACTTGTACGTACCGTAGGTTCAGTGGGAGTGAATTCCATTACTAAATAAATTAAGTATCACTCATTCAATGCCTCAATTTTGTGTTTATTTGTGATGTTTACATTCATATGGATCGATCTCATTAAAGACTAAAGTTGGACCAGTTGGAAATAGGCATGATTAAGATCACATTGCATGATATTTCCATGCTGCTCTCCATATTTGATCTATGTCATTGAGTGTACTAGTATGGTGATTATCTTGGTTGAGTCACGATATTGAATGTGACAAAAATTGGGATAGTCTCATTGCTAGTGTATGAAATGGACCAGATTGTCAGGCAGTAGTCAAAGAATAAATGGCATACAGTTGTGTATATAAGGAAATATAATTGTTTATGGAACAATATGTAGCCCAAGTGGGAGATTGTTAGAAATTATTTAATTCCTAATATGTGGGCAACATATTTAATTACAATTATATTTGTTATTTAATTATTAGTGGATTAATTAAGTGATCTAAATCCGGTGGAGTCCTAAGACTACTGAATTTGATGTGGAAACAAAGAGTAGATACCTAATAGGAATCAACTTAGAGGATTATGGGAACCCAAATTGATACCTATATAAAGAATTTTATGGTTATGGTCCCCAATATACTAAATCGCACACAATTTTCTATTCTCCCCATCAAGATGGAAAACGAATGTCCCATAAGAAATCCGGAGATTTAGTTGAGGAAGACCATAGAACCAAATTTGTTCGTGTTCGTAGGAGATCTATTCGTGCTCGTAGGATCGTGCTCGTAGGATCGTGCTCGTAGGAGATCACGTATTGAAGGTATTCCACATATAGTTCTTACATCTTACGATGGATTCAGGTATTCCGCAATTCCATAAATCTTTGATGATTATAGCATGATATGTATCCTAGAATTATTCCGCATGTTCTAGAAAGATTATGTGAATTTTATGTTTGTTATTGTAAAATTTCAACAGATCCATGGAGAATTTTGCATAGAGAAGCAAACCAGAGCACCACCACTGATACGACTAGTCCTACCCACGCCATGTCGAATTCTTCATTGAAGTGTCAAACCAAAAATTGTTGCAATTTGTCAGTTAGACAGGATCGAACACCTTTGCCTCAAGAACCAATGCCCCTGAAAGCCATAATGTAAAATTCCTCATGAAGCATCGAATTGTAAAAATGGAATGAGATGACAAATGTAGGGGTGACAAATCGTTCTTGAACGGCCTAAACTTAAACTCAAACACATTAAAAACACAAAAAACACGACACGACACGATAAACACGACCCAAAAAATTGTTATATTCATTTACTTAGGCCTGTTAGGCCTATTAAGCCCATTAATAAATAAAGCTTATGGTTTTATTATATTCTTTATATTTAATACGTAAAATATATATTTAAATATATAATCAATAAAAATAGTCAAATCCAAATAGTCAATTACTAATAAACTACAATACAAATAATCAATTACTGGTAATTAAAAAACTATTGTGCTTTATCAGACCTTATCGTGTTTATGAGGCCAGCCCGATATAAATCTAATGTTTAACGGGCATTATCGTACCAGCCCGATAATGGCCCAACCCGATAACCTCCAGTTCAAACCTTATAATTTCGTATTGTGTTCGTATCAGTTAATCGTATCGTGCCCCGAATTACCACCCCTGGACAAAATTACTTGTAGGAAGAAATGATCAATCTCAAAGTTTTGAAGGAAATGATTCTGGATATATATATATATATATATATATATATATATATATATATATATATCAAGTATGAGCTCGGGAGTGACTTGGATAATGCTGATTTCATTCCAAAGTCCAAACCAATTCTCTTACACCCTAAAACCAAGCTACTCGATACTCGATTCGAAATTGATCGTTAAAAGCTCGTTTGATCTCGGTTCGTTAACATAATGAACCAAGCTTGAACATATGTTTTTGTTTGAAAAGATGTAAAATTCGGCTCGAGCTCGACTCGATTAGTAAAAAGAAAATAAAATATATGTAAAAGTATCAAGCTACTCGAGCTCGATTCATGCTCGGCTCAACTAAAGCTCATTCGAGCTCGATTCGGTCAATAATCAAACCAAGCTCAAACACAATTTTTGAAGCTCGATTAAAATTCAAACAAGCTTGAACAATACTATATTCGGCTCGACTTGACTCATTTACACCCCTATTTACACCTATTTTTTAGTACTGCTAGTTTCTATGATCACTTGCGATAAAATGATATTCACAAACACTTTGATTACACCATCTAACGGGTCTTTTCCGTTAGGCGGACTCAACCTGGCCCAGATTTTTTTTGTAATTTTATGCACCAGTGGTACTTTTGTAATATTTTGGAGCTGTGTTATTGGATCTCCGGATCGGTGGTATTTTTATAATATTAGGGGTCGTTAAAGGTATTAGTTTTTTCCCTGAAAAATTTTAGTAGTGCATATGAAAAGTATTAATAATACATCTGAAAATTACTAGTAATCCCCTTGAACAATATTTTTAGTAGTCCTCATGAAAATTATTGATTTTTTCCCTCAAAAGTATTAGTAATCCACCTAAAATATATTAATTATCAAATTGAAAAGTATTAGACAGTGACGTAATATTAGGCAACCCTCAAAAGTATTAGTTTTTTCTCGTAAAAAGTATTAGCAATCCTCGGAAAAGTATTAGTAATCCTCTTGGACAGTTTTGTTGGTAATTCTCATGAAAAGTATTGGTTTTTTCCCTCAAAAGTATTAGTATTCCTCCTAAAATATATTAATAGTCTTATTGAAAAGTATTGGATTTTTCGATTAAAAGTACTTTAGTATTTCTCCAGAAAAGTGTTAGTAGTCCTCCCAAAAAATATTAGTAGCCCTTCTAAAAAGTATTGTGGTGTTCAGGGCCATCCCTAGGGCGGTCGAGACGGTGCTGCCACGTCGGGGCCCCCGCCGGCAAGGGCCCCCGCCCCCATTTTTTTTATTTTTTTAATTGTCCAGAAAATGTTTATATCTAAACCAAATCATCGACAACAATTACTATATATGAGTTCGCACTAGCGGTTAGTGCTACTATTTTTTTCATTAAGGACACAGGTTCGATCTTCCACCGCAACAAAAGTCCCATATCTTTTTATTCTTTCACCAAATTTCAGTTGTCAGTCTTTTATCTCAGGGTTAGTCTCCTGTCAAACGGTCTAACTGATCTAGTTCGTTAGACGAATCCAAATATCCGACGTCGACCCACCCACCACCTGCGCACAAGTACAATACCACATCCCGTGGCCGCTAATACATTTTAGGAGAGTTGCTAATACATTTTAGGAGGATTACTAATAGTTTTCGGAGCGAAAACTAATATTTTTAGGGGTGCTACCAAATATTTTTCAGGATGACTACTGATATTTTTTGGGAGAAGAACTAATACTTTTATGGGGAACTACTAATACTTTTTATAAGGAAAACTATTACTTTTCAAGGGGAATACTAAAATACATTTAATCAGAACAAAATAATACTTTTAAATAAGACTACTAATACGTTTTAATAGGAATACGAATACTCTTGATGGAAAAAATAAATATTTTATATAGGATTACTGAAAAAACTGTTCAAGCAGATTACTAATACATTTCATCGTTACTACTAATACTTTTTTGAGGGACTGCTAATATTGTTCAGGAGAAAAAGTTAATTATATTCAGGAGAACTACTAAAATACTCTCCAGGGAACTACTAATACTTTTTCAAGGAACTACTAATACTTTTTGAATGCACTTTCCCAGAATATTACAAACATGCCACTGGTGCATGAAATTACGAAAAAATCCGAGTCGGGTTAGATTCGTCTAACGGAAAAGATTTTTTCCTTTACATGCAAAAGACATTTAAAAAGCTCCATTGCATTTATCAAAATATTACACTTGCCCTCTCAAATTTAAGATATAATCAAACCTTAAGAGGTTTTTTTGTAATTTTTAAAAACTTCCTGGCTTTTTTTAATTAGCCCAAACCATAGGTTTTTTTTTCTTTGGTAAGTATTCCTATATGATATACACATGAAACCATAGAAATATAACGTACATATTGATATATAAGTATGAATTGGAATTTGACTTACTCTATGATTTAGGTTATTGGGGAAAAAGGATTGGCTAATTCGAAAATGACTGTTTTTGGTGATGAACTTATTAACTTTAATAATAATAATAATAATAATAATAATAATAATAATAATAATAATAACTAGTTAACTTTAATAGTTATCAAGTAGCTAGAATGTTTTCACAGGAAAATAATTTTCTTTTTGCTTATATTTACTGCTAATCAAGTAAAACTATATATAAATTGCTCTTAGAATAGTTAAACTGAAGTTATTTATGGGAGCGACTCTGGAGCAGCCAAGGTGATTATAATAAAGGATGTTATAATAATAAGAAAGTAAGTAGGCTGACCGTTGGAGATGTCATCCTTCAACTTGGAGGTCTCGTACGTGTTTAATCCCTCACACCTGCAAAGGTTGATTTTTTTCCCCGTGAAACAATGAAACAAAGCTATCAACCAGGTGGCTTAGCCCACCTGGCCACCACAAGCAATTGTGGGGTGGAGGTCAGGGGTTCAAATCCCTGCTCCATCAAATTGCTCCCAGGGCATATCTTTAGTTGGTGAAGATTTGGTGGGAACTCATCTTGAATAGCATCCGTGTGGGTTCGATTCGGGAGAGATCGTTATTAGTAGATTGGGGTCGAACATAATTGTTCTCTTTACGAGAGGATCTGGTTGTACGCCGCCAGACTCGCCGTAACACTTGGCGATCGCGTGCACATCCCGCGGTTCACCTTGGCGGCAGCAATGAGGAGCCGAAGTTGTTGTCCTCATGCATAGTCAGGCGTAAGCCTGGAAGCTGAGTTATCAAAAGAAAAAAATGAAACAAAGCTATCATCTTTGTGCCGCCCACCTTTCACCTTTTAGGGCCTTTTCCTTTTGCAAAACAAAATAAAAAGAAATGTTCCTAAGAACTTAGCCTACCTTAGGCCTTTTTTCCCTTTTTTCAAAACAAAACAAAAGGAAGTTGGATGAATAGGTAGCGACTGGATATATTTTCATTTTGAATTTTTTTCTAGAGAATAGTGGTAAAAAATAATTTTGAAGAAAAAGATGAATTTTAAGATTGTAATTATGATGATCGCCAATTTATCGAAGTTTTGAAGTTACACTGCATAAGTGTCGATACATACGTAGAAGTGACATTGATATAATGGTTATATTACCCAATAGTTAATTATGTAATTCATCTTCTAAAATCATTTTTGAAGAAAAAAATCACTTTTTTCCCCAGAAAATGAGAAAAAAAATTCTCCCAACATGGATTTTAAAACAATTTGTAATATTAAACACGCAAAAAATTGCACAAACAATCACCATTTCAAAAAGAATAAATATCACGTCAATCATAATCATTACTTTTACATTTATATTCAATCACACTCTACAAATTTTTCTCTCATTTTCTAAAATATATTGTCACCATTATTCTCTCGCAAAATGAAAATGAAAGGAATGAAAGGACAACTGATAGTAGCCGTAAGAGTTCTTTTTCTTTTTTATCAAAAAAAAAAAAACAGTTCTTTTTCTTTTTTTGAAAAAATGCTCTATGGTAAATTACATCGAACGATCTTTTTTGTAACTTTATTTTAATGAGACTGAAATATTAAAGTTGAAGTATAATATTTTTGTTCTTACATATCTTATTTTATATTTTAAATCAATAAAATTATATTTGTAATATTGATTTTGTTATTTTTTATTTCTTTTAATTTAAACACAGGGGCTCTCTCTCTCTTTTTTTTTTTTTTTTTTTTTTTTTTTTTTGATTCCATTCCCCTTGAAACATTAGGCCAGCTCAAGTTTTCCACAATGTGACTAATTGTTGACTAAAATAATGTAAATAGTTGTTGATGCTCTAAGATGATACATAAATATACAACTTATCGTTACTTAGTTACTATTACCTTATCACGAAATTCGACGCTCCATAAAAAATTATGTTTAAAAGGTTGTATTTAATTGATTACGTAGAATTGAAAAACATTATTATTATTATTAACTCAGTTTCAAGGCTTACTTATGACTATGCCTGAGGACAACAGCTCCGGCTGATATTGCTGTCACCAAGGTAATCTGCGGGATGTGCACGCATTGGCCAGTTTTTTGATGGACCCGCTGAAGTACAACCAAGTCCTCCCAGGTAAAGAGAACAATTATGTTCGACCCCCCAAATCTAATAATAATGATCTCTCTCCCGAATCGAACTCACACAGATACTATTCAGTACGAGTTCCCACCAAATCTTCACCAACTCGCATATGCCCAAAAAATAATTTGATGGAGTAGGGATTTGAATTTTTGACCTCCACCCCATAATCTTTTGTGATGGCCAGGTGGGCCAAGCCATTGGTTAAAGCATTATTTTTAGTGGAAATGGGTCAAATTGGCCATTTCCAACTTGAAAAGATTAAAAATAGCCAACTTTTTCAAACACATTTTTTAGCCATTTTGGGGTGTGAAATGACATTCATACCCTTTAAGCATTTACACTAGGTCATATACCTCTCTTTCTCCTTTTCACTTTCACTTTCACTTTCTCTCTCTCAAGAAGTTTGTTGTATTCAAATTTCAAAGACAAAATTTTCCGGCAAATTTTCGGCAACCCATTTTTCCGATCGGAATCTCGAAATAATGTAAGCATTTTGTTCTCTATCTCATTCTTTATTCATTTCACTAACAAGATGATTTCGGGGGTGGTGGCCATTATGATGACCAGAATTTTGTTGGTGATCATCATAACTAACAAGATGCACAATTTGGTCCCGATGACCATGAAGGGAATGACAGTGATATATCTGAGGAAGAAGATGATGATCCAGAGTACGATGTTGACAGTGAACTAGTCCGTCAATTGATTTATGATCACTTGGGATGGGAAAAAGATGACTATTTTGTTCCCGATGATCGTGAAGGGAATGATGTGAACAATGATATCATAGGAGACAATGACGAGTATGTTCTTCGGAATAGACGATTTCCAATCCATAAGGTACCTCTTGTTGATGCCAACGAAGTAGATAATGAGAACGTTGATACGGAGCTCCCGATAGTTAGGTCTAAATATGCTTGGATGGCTGCTGTAACGTCTTATCAGTATCCCGACCCTGATTCCATTCCACAAGAACCACCTAACATTGAGCGTGACTTATTCAAAGGTGTAGTGCTTGAAAGCAAGGAAGAAATGGTAACAAAGTTGGGTTTCTACTATATGCACCATCGTGTGGAGTATAGAACAACACGGTCTTCGACTTCACGTTATGAGGCTGTTTGCAAGCATAAATGATGTACCTTTTTACTTCGTGCAAACGCTATCCAAGGAGAAAGTTGGAAGGTGGCTAAATTCGAGCAACCTCATACATGTGAAGCCAACTAAAGTAGACATGCTCCTCGACAATTGTCTTCGAATATTATTGGAGCCCTGTTTGCGCCAAAACTACTAAAGGAGGGACAATCCCTTAAACCTAGGGATATTATTGTTGATTTGTCTGCTGAACATGGGTAGACATTTTGTACAACAAAGCACTAAAATCACAGCATCGTGCTTACAGCTACATACACGGTGACCACTTGCAGTCTTGGGGGATCTTGCATGCATTCTTGTATATGTTAAAAAAAGAGAACCCTGGTACAATTGCGCTACACGAGACTGATGATGATGATAGATTCAAGAATATTTATATTGATTTACATGTGTCAATTAAAGGATTCAGTGAGTGTTGTAGACTTGTTATTGTTGTTGATGGCACACACCTAAAGGGCAAGTTTAAAGGTATGTTGTTTGTTGCGGTTACAAAAGACGGTAATGAACAAGTGTTTCCACTAGCATTTGGTATGGCTGATAAGGAGAAGGGCGAATCATGGGAATGGTTTATGAAGCAATTACTGTTAAGTTGGTTTTATACCAATGTATTGAGTGCTCTAGACTAGGATTTTGCATTGTTTTCGGGTATTTTTAGTGTCGTTAGAGTCGAATTCATGTAATTGGTTGTCGTTTGTGAGTCGGGACTAATTTTGGTAGCCGAAATCGATTAAGAACAATGAAAAACATGTCGGAGAGGTGAAGATCGCATTTTAGAAGCTAGAAAAGCGCAAAAATAATAATTGCGGACGAGCGCCACAGCGCCAGAACCCCGCGCCACAGCGTGGGGGGGTAAAATAGTACAGTGGATGTGATGTTGGTGGGCGCTGCAGCAAATAGACGGCAAGACGTGCGGCAAAGAACAAACGGACGCGTTGCAGCGTGGGAAGAAGCGGCGTGCAGCGCCATCTCAAGGGCTGCGCTGCACGCGTTGATCATGTGCGGGACGAAAGGCAAAGCAGCAAGATGGATGAGCCGATCAAGCAAAGAACAGACAGAGAGATCGCTGGTGTGAGAGGCTGCGGCGCAGCGTCCGGATGTTATTGGGCTGAACGTACGCTGGTTCTATTTTTGGGCCGTTTTGACGCGAATTCGAGGGTTTCGACTTATAAATAAACCAAGGAGGTGTACGAAATGGGGGTCGAACATTATTTTGAGCACAACGCAAGGCAAGAGACTTAGAGCTAGGGTTCGGGACGGCAATTGGAGGTTCTTCTCGTCTGGACACAGAGAGAATTCCTTCTCTTTTCTTCTCAATTCTTTCTTTGTTTTTCTTTGTCGATTTTTGAGATGTATAATTATTTCTTTATGAGTTTTTATACATCCATTATGAGCTAAACCCATCTTTCTAGGGGATTGATGTAACTTACGTTTGAACCTATGTTTTGATTTCCAGTTTATGAAATTTGCATATTTATTAATCTATTTGTGATATTTGATTTGATTGCATCTGAATTATCTGATCAATAGTTTAGATTGTTTGGTGTGTTTGATTTGACGCTCGAGAGAGGTACTTGAACGCCTGGCCATATGGTAGCACAACCTAGGGTTTCATAGAATTGAGAGATTTATGAATCTTTTGAAGCCTGTGATAGAATATTCATTGAGCGTATTAGGGTTTAATTTATGATTTTTATAGAGATATCGAAATCAGAAATTGGAACCTAGAATCACTTGGCACTCGAGAGAGGAAGTGATAAACGGTAGGTGGCTTATAGATTAATAACTTGTGATTAATAAACTGGATTGAAAACATAGGGGATAACTAGGTGAAATCAACCCTCTAGAATTCATCTTCTAAGTGTTTGATTAATTGTCTAAACCAGTTATTTGCTTATTTTTAGTTTTATTTTTAGTTTAATAAATTCTCATCTCTTTTCGATTTCTAGATAGAGTTAAGCTATTTTAATTATAGTACTTAGTATAAAATTCGATAACAATCCCTGTGGAGACGATAACCCTACTTTCAAAACCTATACTAAAACTTGACACCGTACGCTTGCGGTAAGAATTTCACGATCAATTACGCAATACATATGGATGCCCTGAAAATATGCTCATTGTATCCGATCGTCATAAAAGTATTAAGAATGCAGTTGGCAGTGTATTTCCTGACGATGTGCATGGTATATACATATATCACTTGAGGTAAAATATCATAAATTATCGAGGTCAAGTGGTGACCTTATACTAAAAGGTTGCGTACACTTATTCTCCTGAAAGATTCAAGAAGATAATGACCCTGATTCAAAATGCAAACGAAAAGGCCTACGAGGAGTTGGTTAGGGCTGGAACGAAAAGGTGGGCAACACGTTGTCCAGTTAGACGCTATGGGTTCATGACATCGAATGCAGCAGAGGTTCTTAATGCTAGACTTGTCTGGTCGAGAAAATTGCCCATTTGTTCGTTGCTCGATTCTATTCGAAACCTCATTCAGGATTGGTTCTATGAGCGTCAAATTGCAGCCCAAAACATGAACAATGAAGTCACCACAGATACAACTAAGAGATTGGCAGAAGCAGGTGCACTGGCGGATAAGATGCACGTGTCATCTGTTAGTAGCCTAATTTATTCTGTAAAGGGTGGGGTATGTTCTTTTATTGTTGATTTGGCAAAGAGAACGTGTACTTGCCGAGTGTTTCAGCTTGATCTATTGTCGTGTCCACATGCGATTAAGGCAATCAGGTATATTTAAAGTTTTTTTACTAAATTACTAATTATTTCACCTCTACGATATCCTTATATACATTTTTTGCTATTTATTTCAGTAAGTCAAATCAATCAGTCTACAGTTACGTGCACAACTATTATAAAACAGAAACACTGCGGAAACTTTACTCTCCAATCGTCATGCCCATTGAACATCCTAAAGACAGGAATGTCCGGAAATGATACGACTTCTGGTTGTCAAGGCACCTCTAAATCCTCGACAAGCTGGCCGACCGAGGACTCATCTAAATTTCCCGACTCAGTCAATTCCTTCTTGATGTCCGCTATCAAGTGGTGCTTGGAGTACACATTCAGTTTTTCATTCCAATTCTGTGCAGAACCCCATTTCCATTGCCAAATCTGTCAAAAAAAAAACACAAACACTCACTTAATGGATTGCTATCATTTAACTCGAAATCTAGTTACATGTAACTCAAAATCGAGTCACCGTAAAAAGTGAATTGATTTCGAGTTACATGTAACTCGTAGATGCCTTAAAAACTAACTTAATTGTGAGTTACATGTGTAACTCGAAATCGAGTTACATGTAACTCACAATTAATTATTGCGAGTTACATGTAACTCGATATCGAGTTACACATGTAACTCACCAGTCCGTCGTCTTCTTTCCCCTCCCACTTCCGCCATTAACAACATTCCAAACTCCCCTCAAACACAAAATCCCCTATAAAACCCTAAAATTTCTACAAAAACTTCAACAAATCCTAACCTAAAACAACTATAGACTAACTAAATCAACAAAAAAACATGAAATTAGACAAAGGTGGAGTTGGAGGTTACCTAGTTATCCGTCGATTCGGTCGCCATCGTCGTCAATGTCGCCGTTCAAGTCGAGGGTTTCAAAAGATTTGGGGGTCACTGTTGTCGCCGTTCGAATTGGAGGTGGTGGTTTGGAAATGTGTCACTCGAAAATGTGAAGTAAAACTACTAGAGGGCAGTTATGTCTTTTCGCACCCCAAAATGGCTAAAAAAGATGTGTTTGAAAAACATGGCTAAAAAATATTTTCAATTGGCCAAAAATGCTAAAAAAGAAAAAAAAAACAATGTTATTTTTATTGAAGTTTTGTTTGGAAGTCCTGTGAGTCAATATTTGACCCAACAATTATGTTTGTTTTTCCACGCAACTCTTATTGAGGAGAAATGGATGCATGTACCTTTGCTCCTTTGGGCAAATGGCATTACAAGTAGCCAATCATGCAAGTTGTATGAATTTTTTAGCTCCTAGTGCTTGAACTGTTCAAACTCACAATTTAACCAAACAAGGCGACACTCCCAAGTCTCAAGAAGCGATTTTTATTTATATTTAAGTTTTTACTTCTTATAACTTTATTTATAAGAAAAACTTAAAATTGTTGTGTTCTATTTTGCTAAAAATTGCTTGTAATAATCATTGGGCTTTCATTTTTGGATGTTGGATTGGAAGGAAAAAAGCTCAGTTTGGAGAAATTTGGGAATTTCACCGGTTTTTCCAGTTTCAGCCATAGGGAATTATTGGGCTTATTTAATAAATTAAGGGTGGCGCTATTTGCACCCCAATATTTGATTAATACACCACATTTCTACATACACCCCATCCCTATTTTACAAACCCATCTAATTACTAAATACACCACACCTATATTTCCGATTTTACCCTTCAAACTAAAAAATCCTAACTTAAAAAATCAGCTTTTTTCGGGAAAAAAGAGAAACATTTTTTTTTGCGAAAAAAAGTTGTTGCCAGCGTTTTTGGAAAAAATAGCTTTTTTCGGAAAAAAAAAACTGGAAAAAATCAGCTTTTTTGTGGGGGAAAAAAGTTGTTTCTAGCGGTTTTTGGAAAAAACATCTTTTTTGGGGAAAAAATTTGGACAAAATCACTTTTTTGGGAAAAAGAGAAACAACTTTTTTGGGAAAAAAAAGCTTTTCTCAGGAGGAAAAAAGTCGAAAAAAAAAGTTTTTTGGGAAAAAGAGAAACAACTTTTTTGGGAAAAAACTGCTTTCCAGCGTTTTTTGGAAAAAAATCAGTTTTTCTCGAAAAAAAGCTGGAAAAAATCAGCTTTTTCTGGGAAAAAAGAGAAACAGTTTTTTTTGGGAAAAAAAGTTGTTTCCAACATTTAAAGGGGTGTATTTACACTATCTTATTTTATTAAGGGTATTATAGTCTTTTTAACTTATGATATTTTTGTAAATATTGGGAGTAGGGTGTATTAATCAAATCTTGGGGGCAAATATCGCCATCCTAAATTAAAGTCAATTAAGATTCATTTTAACGATTTAATGCGGAAATGGGAACTAGGTGAAAACAGAGGTGCCTACTCTGTTTTTTGAATTTTAACTTTTTCTTTGTTTCTGCAGGTTTATAAACTCTGTTTTCTCCATTTTTTCGTCAAATAATTAAAAACCTTATTATGCTTTTGGGTTGATCTTGATTGGTTTTTTTATTTTAAATGAAAATTGTTAGTGGTAGATATATTTGTATATATTTATTTAGAGTATGTCTCTTGTAAGACCGTCTTACTGATCCTATTTCGTAAGACGGAGGATCCTACTGTGCCCCACCCGCCCAGCCCCACCGTGATCGCTAGAGCCCAACCCACCCGCCTACAACACCTCACCCGCCCCAAAGAATCGCCAACCCACCGATCGCCTAGAGCCCAACCCACCCGCCCCAAAGAATGACACAAAGACACCCGCCTACAACACCTCTTATTTAAAAAAAAAAAAAAAAAGAGCTCCACAGCGGAATTGAACCCGCGACCTTAATAAACTGAAGGTGGTGTTCTACCACTACACCACAAGTGCTTATTGTGCAATTTTAGAATAACAATTTATATAAACCCATTCATAAATACACCTGATAATTAAAAAAAATTAAAAATGCATATAAATGTAAAGGCTAAGAATCGAACCCAAGTCTATTAAAAAAACATGATAATTTATCTCAATAAATGGATACTTATAAAAGTGTTACTTTAACTACATCATATTTATTTTTTATTTTTCCTCTTTTTTTGTTCCTAGTTTGTAACTGTATTAAGAAATCTGATACTTTATCTCAACAAACGGATACTTTTACTTATAAAAGTGTTACTTTAACTATATTATATTTATTTTTTATTTTTCTTCTTTCCTTTATTTCTAATTTGTGACTATATTAAAAAACATGATACTTTATCTCAAAAAATAGATATGTTAACGCATAAAAGTGTTACTTTAATATGTTATACATATATATATATATATATATATATAGGGAGGGGATCCTGTGAGACCACCCCCTAGGTACGTCCATAAGACCAAATCCACACCATTAAAAACATAAATCAACGGCCAGGATCTAAATGAATCTATACAACTTTACATAAGAAACTATACATAGGAGGGGGTAAAATAGTAATCTGTCGAAATAAAATTGGTAACCGAATGCTAAAAATTGGGGCGTGATCTTGAATTGATCACGTCCCATAATCAGTGGAAATCCACCCGCGTCAACCCTTCTTCTTCACCACGACATTCTCTACCACCATTGACATCAAACTCTTAAACCTCGAAAATTATACAATATACATTTGCATACAGGAAAAAACATACAATATATTTCGTTAATTGTCGAGGTTGTCATCAATTAGAGCAAAGGGATTGTACAATGGCAGAAGATCTTCCCTCCAACGTGATTGGTGAATGTTTCCAAGGTAATTTCTTACGATATACTTGCAAAAAAATTTAGGAGGAATCACTGAAACAACACTGAACGCATAATCGAACCAATTGTATGTTTTTGTTGGTAATTTGTATGTTTAATATACAACAGATGTATATTTAGTGTACAAACATTGTATACATATTTTACAGTTTTTCAAATTTTGGAATTGTCTGTGTATTGTATATTTCTTGTTAATTTGTATATGTAGTGAACAATGTTAGTATATTTAGTATATAGGTCTTGTATTTGTAGATTTATTTCTTGAATTATTTACAACTAGCCTGGAGATTGCATATTTGTTCGCAACTGTTTTGCGTGTTTATTTAATTTAACTTGTATACAATAGTCATAAGTGTTGTATATTTATAATATAAACTTGTATGTATTGTTATATTAGTTTCCCTAATTCCATTTAGTTAGATTGGATATAAATTACTCTAAAAAAAATTGTATGGTGGTGTATATGAACGTAGTTACTACTAATAATAATAATATGTATGTATATGGTTGCATATTGTATAAATAATACATCCATTTTATTTTTATAATGCTCTGTCTTGTTTAATGTAAAACATCATAGAACCAACAAACGATTTCAATGGACGTTAGCGGCTCGAAATCTCACCAGGCTCAACTAAATATTGGATACTAGAGGTAGAACAAGAAAAGATTCCACGAGTGGGCATGTATTTCGCTACATTGGAAACCGGTATAAAATTTTACAAAGAGTATGGAGCAATTAGCGGATTTGACATCAGAAGGAGCACGACAAAGCGGTTCAAGAACGAAGTAATTCGTTTGCATTATGTTCTTTGCAATAGAGAAGGCTTCAAACACACAAAAAACAACATACCAATTGTATGTTTTGTTGGTGATTTGTATGTTTAGTATACATATCTTGTATATTCGAGTGTACAAACATTGTATACATAGTTTACGTTTTTTCATATTTGGAATTGTCTATAGATTGTATATTTCTTGTTAGTTTGTATATGTAGTGTAGAATGTTAGTATATTTAGTATATAGGTCTTGTATTTGTAGATTTATTTCTTGAATTATTTACAACTAGCCTGGAGATTGCATATTTGTTCGCAACTGTTTTGCGTGTTTATTTATCATATTTAACTTGTATACAATAGTCATAAGTGTTGTATATTTATAATATAAACTTGCATGTATTTTTATATTAGTTTCCCTAATTCCAGTTTGTTCAAATGAATATAAATTTGTCATTATTTAATTGTATGGTGGTGTATATGAACGTAACTACTAAAAATAATAATGTGTATGAATATGGTTGCATATTGTATACATGATACATCCATTTGGTATTTATAATGCCCTATCTTGTTTGATGTCAAAAATTACAGAACCAGCAAACAATCTCAATGAACGTCAACGGCTCGAAATCTCGCCGGGCTCAACTAAATATTAGATACCAGAGGTAGAACAATAAAAGATTCCACGAGTGGGCATGCATTTCGCTACATTGGAAACCGGTATAAAATTTTACAAAGAGTATGGAGCAATTAGGGGATTTGACATCAGAAGGAGCACGACAAAGTGGTTCAAGAACGAAGTAATTCGTTTGCATTATGTTCTTTGCAATAGAGAAGGCTTCAAACACACAGAAAACAACATACCAATTGTATGTTTTTGTTGGTGATTTGTATGTTTAGTATACATATCTTGTATATTCAGTGTACAAACATTGTATACATAGTTTACGTTTTTTCATATTTGGAATTGTCTATAGATTGTATATTTCTTGTTAGTTTGTATATGTAGTGTAGAATGTTAGTATATTTAGTATATAGGTCTTGTATTCGTAGATTTATTTCTTGAATTATTTACAACTAGCCTGGAGATTGCATATTTGTTCGCAACTGTTTTGCGTGTTTATTTATCATATTTAACTTGTATACAATAGTCATAAGTGTTGTATATTTATAATATAAACTTGCATGTATTTTTATATTAGTTTCCTAATTCCGATTTGTTCAAATGAATATAAATTTGTCATTATTTAATTGTATGGTGGTGTATATGAACGTAACTACTAAAAATAATAATGTGTATGAATATGGTTGCATATTGTATACATAATACATCCATTTGGTATTTATAATGCCCTATCTTGTTTGATGTCAAAAATTACAGAACCAGCAAACAATCTCAATGAACGTCAACGGCTCGAAATCTCGCCGGGCTCAACTAAATATTGGATACCAGAGGTAGAACAAGAAAAGATTCCATGAGTGGGCATGCATTTCGCTACATTGGAAACCGGTATAAAATTTTACAAAGAGTATGGAGCAATTAGCGGATTTGACATCAGAAGGAGCACGACAAAGTGGTTCAAGAACGAAGTAATTCGTTTGCATTATCTTCTTCGCTTGACATTGTATTAACCACGACTCCTGCAATGCAAAAAAAATACACAATTCAGCTATCAAAAACTTTATGCAGCAGCCCTGTTTACATTCCACTTAACATTGTATATTTAACTTATCATATCTGTATACTTAGTATTTGGACCAATCTCCACATAAAAAAAATCATGTTCATATATCAAAACTTTATGCAACTTGTTGTTTAAATTCTACTTAAATATTGTATATTTAACATAACTTATTTGTATACTTGGTATCACCAAAACCCCCCACATTAAAAAAATAAAATAAGATTCATATCTCAAAACTTTATACAGCTTCTTGTTTACATTCCATTTAATCTTGTATATTTAATACAACAATCTGTATAAATAATAAACACCACAAACCACACATAAAAAAAGGCACGATTCATATATCTGAAAATTATACAATTTTCTGTTTATATTTCACTAAAATGATGTATATTTAACATGACAACTATGTATACTTAGTACACAACATCTGTACACATGTCAGTGGATATGGGGTTCAAGTAACCAACTACTTGTCATTTATATATAACACACCAATTTTTTTTTGGTTGAAAAAATTCAAAATCCTACAAATAAAAACCACTGAACAAACTCAAACTAATGGGATAAATATATGAAAAAACATCTTCATTATCTAGTAAAAAATGCAAAAAAAAAACGAAATACAAAAAAAAATAACCTCTGAGCCACAAAATTTACGGATGTTGGAACCCCGCCCTACAACTTTTCCACGGAATCGAGCACCTTAAACCACCACAACTTGGTTGCGGCAAAGAACCAACGTGATTGTGGAGAGGTATGGTAAAATAACTGAGAAAAAAAATCTTTAGAACAAAAAACGGGCGCCAAAACCGTACCCTATCCTACTCCCTCCTTCAAAAATCGAACAACTTCGACCACCTGGAATCCTTGGTAGAGATGATAACCGAAGAAATTAAAAAAATTGAGAGCGACAGTAACTTGAGGGGAGATGACCGATTGGAATTTTGGGGAAAATTGAAAATAGGGTTTGTTTGCAATATAGAACACGTTCAAGAAGGAGGGAGAAACCAAAAGGGGTCAGATTTTTCAAAAGACACGATTGGCACCTAATTGGGTTTTTTGATCCTAAAAATTGGGTAACTGATAAAAGGAAAGATTGTGTTTTCCTAAAAACAAGCAAAAACGTGTATTATCTTAAAACTGGTTAAATGTAAAATTACTACCCTTACTATCCAAAAATAACAAAAAGTAATCTACACCATTAAAGGATTTAAATCAAGGGCCTATATGAGGTCTTATGGACTAACCTAAAGGGATTGGTCTCATTTGAACCAATCCCTATATATATATATATATATTGATTATAATATATTCATAATTTATGGTTGTATTAAAAAACATGATACTTTATCTCAAGAAACAAATACTTTAACGTATAAAAGTGTTACTTTAACTCTGTTATATATATATATATATTATAATATATTCATAATTTATGACTATATTAAAAAATATGTTACTTTATCTCAAAAAACAAATACTTTTACTTATAAAAGTATTACTTTACTCTATCATATTTTTTATTTTTTATTTTTCTTCTTTCCTTTATTTCTAATTTGTGACTATATTAAAAAACATGATACTTTATCTCAAAAAATAGATATTTTAACGTATAAAAGTGTTACTTTAATATGTTATATATATATATATATATTGATTATAATATATTCATAATTTGTGGCTGTATTAAAAAACATGATACTTTATCTCAAGAAACAAATACTTTAACATATAAAAGTGTTACTTTAACTCTGTTATATATATATATTTATTATAATATATTCATAATTTGTGACTATATTAAAAAATATGTTACTTTATCTCAAAAAACAAATACTTTTACTTATAAAAGTATTACTTTACTCTATCATATTTATTATTCATCTTTCTTTGTATTTATTATTAAAAATATAATACTTTATTTAAAAAAACAAATATTTTTACTCTTAAAACATGATATTTTGTCTCAAAAATATATATTTTTACTCATAAAGGTGTTACTTTAACTCGATATATTTATTTGTTCTTCAATGTAATGTAATATTTAATATCATAAAAGTATCATATTTAATATCAAATGTATTACTATTTTCAAAGACAAGTATCGCTTTTTCAATGGAAAAAACATTAGTTACAAGATTAGAACGAGTACATTAAAAAATCCTATTTTTTGAATATGTAAAAATTAAAGTATCAATGTTCACCTTAAAAGTATCATATTTATTACTAAAAAATATCACTATTTTCGGATAAAGTATCACTTCCTATTTAGAGAATTTAAATCTTTAAAATGAAGGGTTATATTATATACTTTATCGGTTAACAAACTTAGTGATTTGTGTGTCTTTGTCTCGTGACAAGTTTTAGATTTTGTCTTATCTAGTGATAAGTCATTCTATAATCACTTTGAAATTTCCTTAAGCCTTCACTTATTCTCTTTTTATTCGCCTTTCTATATTTCCTTCGATTACTATGGCCGAACATACACATTTTATCGAGGAACTATGCGTAACTTGCGAGTTGGAGGAGGAGGAAGATGGGGGTCTAGTAGTGGAGGCGGCGATGTCGAACCACGAGGCACAAGACTTACGGTGGTGTCTTGTTGGAAGATTTCTCGCGAATCGTCATGTTAATTTCCAGTCTATGAAGAATACTCTTGCTGCCATTTGGAGACCTGTGAAAGGGGTATTTATCAAAGATTTGAGTCCTAACTTATTTTTATTTCAATTCTTTCATGATCTGGATGTCTCGAGAGTTCAAGCTAATGGTCCATGGACTTTTGATAATCTTCTTCTGATTACCAAAAGATTGAATGTGGGCGAGCAACCAATGAAAGTGGAACTGTTTCATACAGAATTGTGGGTGCAAGTATATGATTTACCACTGGATTTATGTCTTAACGAATTGGAAGCGGATATTGGCAATTATATTCGCACGCATCAGAATCGATCATCACAGTTTTGATGGCGTGTGGAAGCAATATATGCATATTCATATCGTTTTTGACGTACGATGTCCTCTTAAACGCCGTATGAAATTAAAGAAGATGGGTGGCGATTGGGTATGGGTCAACTTTAAGTATGAACACCTACCAGTTTTTTGTTTCTACTGTGGTTTATTAGGTCATTCCGATAAATTTTGTGAACGTCTGTTTAATGTTCCGGTGGTTCCGCGTCGGAAAGGGCCCCGGTACTTCGCTCAAAGCTCCATACCGTAAACAATTATCCAATATGGATACGGTGGGTCCGCGACACTGCGTAAAAGTGCACAGATGATGATGGTCGGGATGGCTGTGAGAGAGAACATGGGCCTAAGAACTCGGAAGGGTTATGAGAAAATAACGCTAAAGATGGAGTACGTGGGGTAATTGTGGAGGTTGGAAGCGGTTCCAATGATGTGATTGCATGCATGCATGAGATATGTGACGCACACGATATTCAAAGGAATGTAGTGGAGGTCAATGACGTGGCAATAAATAAATGAAGTAAAAGTATGGACCTAAAAAGGCGTAGAGTGGATTCCCAAACCACATCAGGGTTGTTGGGCTTAGAGGCCAATATTGCTATTAATTCGAATGCTATTATTTCTGCTGATCCAAAAAACGTGAAGGAGGTGAGCTCTGGTTGCCAGGCCCACTAGACAAATGAGTACCCTAAGCTGGAACTGCCGTGGGCTTGGCAACCCACGGACAGTTCAAGTCTTATTGGACTTGGTCCAATTAAAAAAGCCATATTTTATATTTTTAATTGAAACTATGACTCACAGGAGCAAGATAGAAGGAATACGTGTAAAGTTGGGTTTTGAAGGATTATTTTCAGTAGAAAGAGAAGGTCATGGAGGTGGTATTGCTCTCTTATGGAAATCTCAGGATATGGCTCATATCCAAAGCTTTTCTGATAACCATATTTATGTGGAAGTTCATCTAAAGGACATGGAGATTTGGCAATTAACGGGTTTCTATGGGTATCCGGAGTGCAACAGGAGACGACAGTTGTGGGATTTTCTTAGAGGACTACATGCTCGCTCAAATTTGCCTTAGGTATGCATAGTGGGATTTTAATGATCTTTCTCACCATCCGAAAAGAGAGGGTCAAATGAACATCCCCAATGGTTAATGGAGGGTTTTCGTAAGGTTATTAATGACTGCTATCTCCGCTATTTGGGCATGTGTGGGTATCCATTTACTTGGGAAAGAGGGAGAGGCACCCCGCAGGTGGAGGAACGTCCTGGACCGGGCTTTAGCTACTCGCGGTGGCTTTCTTTGTTCCCTAATTGTAAAATTTGGAACTTGGAAGCCACAATGTCTGATCATTCCCCGATATTCCTGGAGTTGGGGCTGCAATTTCGAGTAAAGAGAATCAAACGTTTTAGATTTGAAAACTCCTGGATTCGAGAGAGGGAATGCCAAGATGTAATTCAGAAGGGTTGGATAGAGGCTCCGAATGATTGTATTACAGTCAGAATTAAATCATGCGGGAATCAACTTTTTAAGTGGGGTACTGTATTACGTGATAGATTCAGAGAACAAATAGCTGATGCTAAGAGGAGATTGAGGTTGTTCAAGGGTGGTAGATATTCTTGGTCACAAAGAGAATATCATAAGGCACAATGTCAGTATAATTGCTTATTGGCGCAACAAGAAGATTATCGAAGCAACGTCTTAAGCTCTATTGGTTAAAGGGGGTGATTCGAATACAAGGTATTTTCATCGAGTGGCTTCTACGCGGAAGAGGTCCAATTCGATTTCCAGGTTACGAAATTCTGACAACAATTGGCTTTATTGGACAACGGGGCTGGGTAACCATATAGTCCAATATTTTACAAATTTGTACTCTTCTCGAGGTGTGAAGGAAATTTCATTATTGAATGTGTGACTCCAAAGATTTCAGAGGCACAAAAAGAGCTCTGTTGGAATCATTTTTCAAGTTGAGGTTAAGGAAGCATTATTTTCTATGTTTCCGCACAAATCGTCGGGCCCCGATGGAATGAATCCATCTTTTTTTCAAAAATTTTGGGATATAACAGGAGCAATAGTGGTACAATCCTGTTTACACTTTCTCAATTCTTGCTCTTTCCCCGTTGGTTTTAATGATACACATATTGTTCTAATACCAAAGAAAAACAGCCCGGAGTTTATTACTGATTTGAGGCCTATTGCTCTTTGTAATGTTATATATAAGGTGATTTCAAGATGTTGGCTAACCGATTGAAAACTCTATTGCCGCACATTATCTCCGAATCACAGAGTGCTTTTGTCCCACGAAGATTGATTTCAGATAACATCATGGTAGCTTTTGAAATCAACCATTTTCTTAAGCGGAAAAGGCAAGGAAAATATGGTACAACAGCTCTGAAAATCGATATGAGTAAGGCGTACGACCGTATTGAATGGAGTTTCTTGAAACTGATGATGCTTAGGTTGGGGTTCCATCAAAAGTGGGTTGACTTGATGATGCTTTGTGTATCTACTATTAGATACAAGGTAATTCATGGCGAATTCGAATCTGAGTATATTATACCTAGTCGTGGACTTAGACAGGGTGATCCGTTATCCCCTTATTTATTCATATTATGTGCTGAGGGTTTGTCTGCTCTTATCTATAATTATGAAAGGAGGGGACTTATCCATGGATGCAAAATTGCTCGAGGAGCCCCAAGTATTTCACATCTTTTTTTTGCGGATGACAGTTTCCTATTTTTTCGAGCGGTTGTGGAGGAGTGTAATAATTTGATCAATGTCTTGGATATCTATTCTAAAGCATCAGGTCAGTTAATCAATTTTCAGAAGTCCTCTATATCTTTCAGTTCAAACACTAGTGAGGAGAGTCGAAGTGATATTTGTGCTTTGCTAAATGTTTGTCAAACGTCGAATCATGGTCCATATCTTGGGTTACCATCTATGGTAGGAAGGAATAAAAAGAAAATCTTTGCTTTTATTAAGGAAAAGGTGTGGGCTAGACTCCAAGGGTGGAAAAAAAAGAATCTATCCAGAGCAGGGAAGGAGGTTTTACTGAAGACTGTTGCCCGCCAGCAAAGTTCCTATCTATGCTATGAGTATTTTTTTACTGCCAAGCAACCTGTGTAATGTGTTGGAGGTGTTAATGAACTCTTTTTTGGTGGGGAAAAAATGGGAATGAAGCAAAGGGCATACATTGGTTATCATGGCGGTGAAGTTATGTGTTCCTAAAGATCGGGGGAGGACTTAGTTTCAAAAGTTTGCATGAGTTCAATCTAGCCTTTATTAGGTAAGCGGGGTGAAAGTTCATTTCAACCTGACTTCTTTGGTGTCAAGGATTTTCAAAGCGAGGTATTTCCCTAACTCCAATTTTTCGATGCTCAATTGGGACACAATCCGAGTTATGTATGGCGTAGTGTTTTTGCCGTAAAAGATATTGTGACATCTTTTAGTAGAAAACATGGGAAATGGGCGTAATATCAAGGTCGATTCGATCCATGGTTACCTCGATGTATCTAATGGGTTGGTCACCTCCATTCTACCTGGTGAGTTGTATCGATATGCGGGTTAGTAGTTTGATGAGAATTGGAGAAAGAAATTGAGATGAAGATCTCATTTCGTATTTATTTAATGAAAGGGATAAAAATCTAATTCTTAGTATTCCACTTAGTCGAATGTAGGAGATGACGGATGGATGTGGATTGGAGATAAAAAAGGAAGTATACGGTGAAAGTTGGATATGAAGTCTTGTGTTCTAACTCTATTTCGAATCGAGCTTTTCACAAACTTTTAGCCGGGAAGAAAATTTGGTCTCTTAGGGTGCCATCCAAAGCAAAAAATCTAATCTGCGCGGCGTGCCACAATTGTTTGCCAACAAAGGAAAAGCTCATATCCAGGAGGGTGAATGTTTCTGCTATCTGTCCAACATGAAATTCAGATAATGAAACAATTACTCATGTTTTTATCTCATGTACTTTGGCTAGTGCTTGCCGGGAATTTTTTCCAATTAGTATTAGTCAACAACGGCGACTTGTTTTAATGGTTGGCTCAATGAGGTTTGGTCTTCTTTAACACATGATTACTTGAGTCTTTTTGTGATGGTGCTTTGGATGATTTGGAAGAATAGAAATGACTTAGTTTGGAATCAACGAAGTAAAACACCTCAGCAAATTTTGAATGCAACAAGTATTTTGTTGTTTCAATGGGAATGTGCCCAAACTTTTGAAGCAGGGGACTAGAAGCTGAATCTAAAGGATGGAGCAATTAAATGGCAGCTACGAGAAGTTGGGTGATTAAAATGCAATGTGGATGCGGCAATTTTTTCTCAGTCACAAAAGCTTGGTTTTGGATGTATTATGAGAGACTCTACATGCATATTTATAGCAGCAATCCAAGGGGCATCAGTTGGGTTATTGGATCCAGCCATAGCAGAAGGATTAAGCATAAGGGAAGCTCTTAGTTGGATAAAGAAGAATTTTACATCAAAGCATATTCAAGTGGAATCGGATTCTTGGTCAGTCATAAAAGCTATTCGAGGGGATTTGTCTGATAATTCGTTCTTCAATAGTATAATAGATGATTGTAGGACTTTGTTAGTTGATTTACTTAATGTTTCGTGTTTGTTTGTTAATAGATCAATTATGTTGCCCATACTTTAGCTAGAGCAACTAATTCTATGTCCGTGTCGTAGAGTGGTGGTCTGCATTCCTCCACCCTATATTTGTATCGCTTGCGAGAACGACTTGATTGATTAATTGAAATTTCCTTTTACTCAAAAAAAAAAATTTAAAATGAAGGGATGATAATGAAGCTTTATATTCATGGTTATATTCAAGTTATACTAAATATGCACAACATTAACCAATGGTCTAGAGGTAGAACACCACCTCACCTTTATTAAGGTCGCGGGTTCAATTCTCCTGTGGAGCTTTTTTTTTTTAAATAAGAGGGGCTGGGCGGGTGGGCTGGGGCGTGTAGCCTGGGCGCGGGCTGGTGGCCTAGGCGGGTGGGGGTCTATTAATTGCAGTTTTTTTTACAGGGTCCAGCGGGGTGGGCGGACTGTAGGATCCGTCTTACGGAATAGGATCCGTAAGACGGTCCTATATGAGTTTTTGCCATGTTACAAATCTAAAATGTTACTCCAAATATTTTATATAGTGATGTATGCAGCCTCATATGTTAAATAGATATATTTCTTTAAATTTTAAGGATGATTTTTTTTTTCTGGTTTAGTTTATAATTTCAAGAACTATTTTGTATATAACGATACTAAAAAATAAAAATCCAATTTATCTCAAACTAATTGTTTCTGTATAATTAAAATAAAAAACTCCGAACTTCTCTTTTCAAAAGATTTGTCCGTGTTACTAATCAGTCGACTTAACTATTATTTTAAATATAAATATTAATAATTCGATTATTTGTTGTTAATTCAATTGTGTAATAGAATTAAAAAATAAAATATTAATATTAATAAAAATTAAATAAAATTTGGTTTAAATCAAAATAAAAATAATAGTTTTAATTAACTAGCGTTACACAAAAATGAGATATGGAGTGTAAAAATAGAATTTTGTAGAAACCAACACACATTATTCGTTTTTGATATTTTGCAATCATATTATAATGCATGCTGCTTTCGCATGCATAAATGTATTCCGTGCATAAATGTCGGAGACATTTACTAATACCAAGTCCCCATGTCAATTAACCGAATTATTGTTTGATTCATCATTTCGATTATACCCATCGAAATTGACACGTGGGACTTGGTACCCTTATTATTGTCCGCCTCATTAATGTTGGTGGTGGTCGAGTAAAGCTAGAATCATCAACAATGAGTTGACGAAGATCACAATCTTTAAGACGCGATTTTACATCTCTAGATTTACGGCTAAATCATGGCCATTGGTTGGTCGCAATGTGGTTGCGAGAGATCGGGAGAGCATGACAGAGTTGGTGGTTGATGTTATTGTGGCGTGAAATGGGCGAATTCCGACGAGAAACCTGGGGTCGTGGAGATCTTAGCGATTTGGCCATTTTTGCACCAAAGTACTAAAATTGATTAAAAATGAAACAATAGTTACAAAAAAATAATATGTCATTTTTACACTCTCAGCCACCTGTTGCAATTAGTCAACCGTAAGTTTTTAACACACATTTAAGGAAGACAGGAAAGCTGATAAAAAATGAAAACGTTGGATATCAATTCAATTTTTTTTTTTTAATTTTTTGGAACAATCGGTAACAAAAACAAAAAGTAGTTATATTTGGATATATAAATGAAATTATCCCAAAAATAAATACAACCATCTGTGTTTCATGCGAACAATTCCGTATAGTATGGAATCAAATTTTCTGTTTTTACTATGTGACGCTTTCTCTTCTTCTAGTTAGATAGTGGACATGTGTTTATGCATCTAAAAAATGAACAACTCATAGTTGTTTATCGAAAGACACATGCACCATCCAATGTACTGGAATACGAAATATCTGTTCGGGTATCTTATAGTTCCCACTTCCCATCCATGTCACAAGGGTAAACATGTCATACACAACCCTCTCGGATTCGTCTAATAGCTCTTTTGACTCAGGTCCGGTTTCTGGGCAATTACACTTTCTGCCCATAATATCATTGTTCCTAAAAGATCGCACGTTCTTTCCACCCACTCCCAGCATAATAATATATTCATCAGCCCTCGGTCTTCTTCTTCTTGATTTTTGTCTTTATTTATTTATTTATTTATATATATGAACTAATTTTCAGAGTAAACCGCGGTCTTCATTTCCAAAAAGTAGTTCAAAGAAGACGAGCTAATACTAATAATACTCAAACTAATACTACTTTTCAAACCATTCCCTTTTGGCTGCCTATAATCTTGTCCAAGAACCATATTTTCATGATCTGAAACTTTAAAGTCTGAGATTTGTGGATCCAGTAGAGTTAATAGTGAAGTTGGAGTGATGGGTAGTTATTTGGAGGAGTTTTCGGAGGTGAAGGCGAAGAACTCGTCGGAAGAGGCGTTGCAGCGTTGGAGAAAAGCGTGTTGGCTGGTCAAGAATCGCAAAAGGAGGTTCAGATTCACTGCTAATCTATCCAAGCGTTTCGAAGTTCGTGAGATCTAGAAATCCAATCAGGTTAGACCTTTTTTTTTTTAAATCTCAAAAATAGCTTCTTTATTGTTTGTTTGGGAATTTATTTGTCGGCTCGTTGACTTTTTGGTTTTTCTTGGCCTTTTCTTTTCTATATATGTTTATTTTTGACTTTTTCCTTTAGTTTGAATATGGAATAATATAAGCAGTCAGAATTCTTAAGGATTTTTGTAGCAGGAAAGGTGAATATCATGGATGCCTTATTTATTTGAGAAAAGCTAGGAATACTCTGTAGAAAGTTGTGACTTATTTTAATTGATTTTGCATAATAATACTTAATGAAAACTTGCTGGTAGATTTAAAGTGGAAAAGTTTGAAGAGAAGTTCACTCTAATGGAAGTAAATTTGTTTAGTTGCCTTACACAAAATGTTTGATAGGAATTGAACTTTGTTGTGTGTTGGCTATAGTTGAAGGCTCCAAGGTTCAACTAAATTGCAGCATAAATTTTGAAGTAATCATGAATCTTTTAAGAATGAGAAGCTGTTGAAAAGCAGTTTCCCAGCCAATAATTGCAGATTTTATTTCGAGACATTTTTTTTTGTACATTTTCCAGTTTGAAATTGATTTTCTGTTAACTCACATTGTTTGGGAGGATTAAAAAAGAACACGTTCTGTGATATTTTCGCGACAGAAGGTATCTAATTCTGAAGTTATGTTGTTTCATGGAGTAAAGCTTCCCAATGTAATATTAATTCTGCTGCTAAACAATACATATATATTATTTTCAAATTTGGAAAGCATTGTGATCTGTTTAATAAACTTGTACGATTATTTGATTCCACTGTATTGCAGGAGAAGCTTAGAGTTGCAGTATTAGTTTCCCAAGCTGCCATTAGTTTTATTCAAGGTTTGACTTTAAAATTAAGTATATGCAATCTCAAGTTTCAAACGATGTTTTTTCTCTACTGATTCTCTGCTAAATATCTCCAGGTATAAGCTACACGGTGCCAGAAGCAGTCAAGGAGCAGGTTTTGAAATATGTGCTGACGAATTAGGAACCATAGTCGAAGGACATAATGTTCGCAAGTTGAAAGTTCATGGCGGTGTCGAGGGTGTTGCTGAAAAGCTTTCAACTTCACTCACTAATGGGATTAATATTTCTGATGAGTCCCTTAATCGCCGACCAGAAATTTTCGGAATTAATAAGTTCACCGAGAGCCCAGCAAAGGGATTTTGGCTTTTCGTATGGGAAGCCCTTCAAGATACTACTCTCATGATTCTTGCCGTATGTGCTCTCGCCTCACTAATTGTTGGCATTGCAACGGAAGGATGGCCAAGGGTGCTCATGATGGACTTGGAATTGTAGCCAGTATTCTTCTCGTGTGTTTGTTACAGCTACGAGTGATTACAAACAGTCATTACAGTTCAAGGATTTAGATAAAGAGAAGAAAAAGATTACCGTTCAGGTTACCAGAAATGGGTATCGACAAAAAAATCTTTATATATTTGATTTACTCTCTGGGGACATTGTTCATCTTGCTATCGGGGATCAAGTCCGGCTGATGGGCTATTTGTGTCGGGTTATTCGTTGTTGATAAATGAATCTAGTTTAACCGGAGAGAGCGAGCCGTAAATGTATCGGCCGAAACCCTTTTCTTCTTTCTGGGACTAAAGTGCAGGATGGATCTTGCAAAATGCTTATTACTACTGTTGGGATGAGAACTCAGTGGGGAAAACTGATGGCTACTCTCTGTGAAGGAGGTGATGATGAAACCCTTTGCAAGTTAAACTGAACGGAGTGGGCGGCTATTATTGGAAAAATCGGTCTCTTTTTCGGGCCGTTATCACGCTTGCCGTTCTCGCAAGGTTTGTTTAGCAAGAAGATGAATCAAGGTTTGCACTGGAGCTGGTCCGCAGATGACGCTTTGGAAATGTTGGAATACTTTGCTATTGCGGTTACAATTGTCGTTGCTGTTCCTGAGGGTTTGCCGTTAGCTGTTACTTTAAGCCTTGCATTTGCGATGAAGAAGATGATGAATGATAAGGCGCTGCTCGACATTTAGCGGCTTGTGAAACTATGGGATCCGCTACAACCATTTGTAGTGACAAGACCGGACGCTTAACGACTAATCACATGACGGTCGTAGCGTGCATTTGTGGGGAAATAAAAGAAGTTAGTAGCTCTATGAAGAGTTCCGCTTCTGCTTTGACATTCCCGAGTCGGTCGTGAAAATGATCCAGAAATCCATTTTCACCAACACCGGAGGAGATATTGTTATCGGTAAAGACGAGAAAATCTAAATTCTCGGCACACCCACCGAGACGGCGCTTTTGGAATTCGCCTTTGCTCGGAGGGGATTTCAAGCGGAGAGACAGGAAACTAAGATCGCCAAAGTCGAGCCATTTAATTCTACGAAGAAGCGCATGGGCGTAGTTTTGGAGCTACCTGGGAAAATTATCAGGCGCATTGCAAAGGCGCGTCGGAGATTATGTTGGCAGCTTGCGACAGTACTTTGAATTCAGCTTAAGTTGTTCCTCTGGATGAAAAATTGATTAATCATATGACGGACACTATTGAAAAATTTGCCAATGAAGCTCTCCGAACTCTTTGTCTTGCGTATAAGGATATTGGAGGTGACTTTTCGGCTGAAAATCCTATTCCTTTGAGGGTTATACTTTGATAGGTATTGTGGGCATCAAAGATCCTGTTCTCGCCCTGGAGTCAAGGAGTCTGTTGCGATTTGTAGGTCCGGGAATTGTGGTGAGGATGGTCACGGGAGATAACATAAACACTGCCAAGGCAATAGCTAGGAATGTGGAATATTAACCGATGATGGTATTGCAATTGAAGGGCCCAGAGTTTCGGATGAAGACCGATGAGGAATTGCAGGAACTCATTCCAAAACTACAGGTAAGCAGCCATTTGATTATGCGTGTTCCTTAATTTATGCAAAACTTAATTCATAAATTCTATGCACGATGTAGTGATTTTACTGCAACATTGGAATGACCATCCAGTTTCTTTGTTATTATTATGGGATAATTACGAAAACCCTTGATGTTGGGCTAATTACAAAAAAAAAAAAAAAAAACTAGAGATTTTGAAAATTATAAAAAAACCTTGAGGTTTGAGTCTGTCTTTCATTTACCCCCTTCATAAGCAAAAGACATTTCAAAATCCCCTGACTTTTTGTAGAATCATTACAATTACCCCTTAAATTTAAGACAAAGTCAAACTCGAGGGGATTTTTGTAATTTTCAAAAACATCTGGGTTTTCTTTTTTGGTAATTAGCCCAAATCTCAGGTTTTTTTTTTTGTAATTATCTCTATTTGTTTTTTTGAAGTTTAGATTTAAGCAGTGAAATTGAGTTTTAGAAACTATAACCATTGATCTTGGTTTTCAGCATATGGTTCAGTTTGTTCTCCACCAAATTTCCTCTTTCTCGAGTACTCACATGTGTGTGAGTGATGATAATAAAGTCGATCAAGCTTCCTAGGATCTCATTTTTTAGCACGGAATACTAAATAACTATACTGATTACACGCATGTTATTGTAAATATATATATTCATATTGGTTTATATGGTTTACTATTGATTAACAATATCTATTATATATATTTCTTTGGAAGGTGATGGCTCGTTCTTCACCAATGGATAAGCATACCCTTGTGAGACATTTGCGATCCACATTTGAGGAGGTTGTTGCAGTGACTGGAGATGGAACAAATGATGCTCCTGCTCTTCATGAAGCAGATATTGGCCTTGCACGGGGAATTTCCGGAACAGAGGTGACATTTCTTTTTTTTTTTTTATTTTTATCGTAAATAAGATATATGCTATGTTCGAGCGACAATGAGGATTTGTATATTTTTGTTTTACTTTTGAATTTAGTATTGCTCTATGGAGTTGATTTGAATCTGTTAGTAGTCCATTTGAAACTCTTGAGTGTGGATCAGAATAACCCTGGAAAATGTGTTTTGCGTCTTATCGGATTATAAATATTCTTATGCTTAAGAATTCTGCTATTTTCAACTGCGATCCCACGTATAATGTACCATTGAATAAGGTATTGTTATCTCTTTTATGGATAAAATGAACACTAATTACTCTCATGCATCTCAATAGTCTATGTTCCTTCGAATATATCTTTCATGGATCTTACTATTTGTATTTCATTTCTTGATCAGTCCAGTTTTTGATGGCTGAACTTTATTCTGAGTAATAAAACTGGAATTTTTAACACCCTTAGATACTTACTGCTTGGTTTTATAATTTTCCAGGTGGCCAAAGAAAGTGCTGATGTTATAATTCTAGATGATAATTTCTCCACCATTGTCACTGTTGCGAAATGGGGTCGCTCGGTTTACGTGAATATTCAAAAATTTGTTCAGTTTCAGCTAACGGTTAATGTCGTAGCTCTAATTGTCAACTTCTCTTCAGCCTGCTTGACAGGTAAACATAAAATACTCACGTCAATCTGTAGGTTCTCCTTAATAAAGGGGTAAATTACAAGTACTACCTCTTAATTTAACTTAAGGGGAAAAAATAATTTACCCTCCAAAATATGTCTATTTTTGCACTTTGTTGTACAAATTATTCGAAGTTTCAATTTGCCTCCTATTACACGGGTTTGCATATAACCCGCTCCGTGGGCAAAATCGCATTCAACCTCCAATTAGTTGATATTATTATATTTTATCATCTGAACTTTCCGATTTTCACTTTATCACCTCAGTGTTAAAAATAAAATTTAAATGCAGGGTAAACTGTCTTTTCCCTAACTTAATTATAAAAAATCAGGTTATCTTTCAAAATTACAGATACCACTTTGAGATTTGTATTTGTTTTGCAAATACCAACTTCAATAGGTGCAATTTGTGAAGCACAAACAAATGTTAATGGTTATCTATGATTTTTAAAACATAACTGAGTTTTTTCATAACTAGACTAAACCTAAGGGGTAATTTTGTAATTATCCCTAGTAAATTACAATTTGTATGTACTTTGGTTGAGAATTGTTTTCTGCCCCGTTCAAATTCTTTCAGGCAGTGCCCCTCTAACTGCCGTTCAGCTTCTATGGGTCAACATGATCATGGATACCCTCGGAGCACTTGCACTAGCCACTGAACCTCCTACCGATGACTTAATGAGGAGAACACCGTTGTTGACGGAAAGGTAATTTCATCAGCAATGTCATGTGGAGGAATATAATGGGGCAGTCTGTTTATCAGTTTACTATCATTTAGTATCTTCAAACATCTGGGAGGGCAGCATTCCATCTTGATGGGGAGGACTCTGGATTAATTCTTAACACGATCATTTTTCAACTCGTTCGTCTTCTGTCAGGTAATTATCTTCAAACAACAAAGAGATGAGGATCTACTTAACATTTTGGGTAAATTACAAAACTATCCTTAAAGTTCAGTTTATTTACAAAGAAAATCCAATTATCTTTTTTAAAATTACAAACACCCCCTTGATGTATCCCCTAAATAGTCTAATTTGAAAATAGAAACAAATATTAAGGGGTATTTGTAATTTTGAAAGATAATTGGATTTAATTTAGACTGAACCTCAAGACTAGAGTAGTTCGTGTGATTCACCAAAACATTTTTCAAATCTCTACTCTTGCTATTTGTTTGTTAGCTGTGAAAGCAGCATGGTTTCACCTAGATCCACTTTTAATGTGTCATATGATTGATAAAAATTATAACCTCAATAAATAATTTGTCTTTAATGCATGTATTTTGGTCAATTAAAATTTGCTGTTCACATTATCTCAATCACAATACGTTTCTTGCACTATGCATTCACCCGGTTAAATACATGCTTAAGGATATAGTTGTCACTGATTGATACTTTTGGGCTACTATTTTAGGTAAAAAAAATTGAACTTTACGTTCAAAAGCTGTGGTGAAGTATTTAAAGATGGTTCAAAATTTTCACATATTTGGTTGTTCCTAGAAGTACTTGGCCAAAGCCAATGCTGGTGCTTTTGTTTTAGGAAGTTCTTTTTACTTAAACTTCCACATGAAGGAAAACAGTAACGCATTGAATTTGGCTCCAGATTTTCTGTTCCACTTTCCTTTTCCATAGAATATTCCACTTTGTTGGATGAATTAGCCGTGTCTATAAGATATTATATTGTTGATTATTTAATTACATGGACACGTATCATTCACCTAGAATCTGATGGAATAGAAAATCTTAAGCCACTTAAAGGGTATTTGACTGAGCTTATAACATGTTTTTAAATACGGTGGGAGATCTCAACTTATTATTAAAATATAATCTTATTTTAACCTCCTCCTTTGATTTTA